>BJKM01001586.1:0-24460 GCA_015082035.1 Chaenogobius annularis | reverse complement strand
GCATTTAGCATTTAGCCCGAAGCAAAAGTGCGCAGTATTGAATGACCATTTAATCATATCTCTTTCTAGTGTTTGTGAGTTTTGCACACAATAAAACTTCCTAAAGCTCGGACTCTGCTCGTGATACGTTGTTGAACAAAGTGACAGAAAAAACTGCTCCACATTATGATGAATGATCGCTTCCACAAACAGAGTCCCATTGGGGCGTTCCCTCAATGTGCGGTGCGTACAACAACTCAAGGATGAGGAATATCCCATCTATATTGAACACCAAGGACGTGTATTGTGACACTTCTTTCTCAACGAATTTTGAACAGGAGTTCTGACATTTCCTTTGAAGATTGAGTCCAGGCCGCCGCCCCACTGATAAACACTTTCATTGGATAAATGAAGAGGCTCACCAACACCACAATCTGGCGCCTCTGAAGTCAAGCCGCCTCCTGTGAGGACTGTATGCTTTTAACAATATGAAAAGGAACTGTAAATACCAACTGCAAAACACAAACTAGAGATCACAATACATCAGATTAATAAAAGCTCTTCTCTCCTTTAGACCCCAGCTTGAAGCAACCAGCTGCACCAGCTGCACCTGTACCAGGTAAACCAGCTGCACCAGCTGCACCTGTACCAGGTAAACCAGCTGCACCAGCTGCACCTGTACCAGGTAAACCAGCTGCACCAGCTGCACCTGTACCAGGTAAACCAGAGTCACATGACGTCGTTCATGACGTCGTCAAGTCAACTGCAGCTGATTTTCCACTCAAACACGAACACCTAGAGACACATTAAAGGGGCAGGGCCTAATCTCTCTGGGTGAAACTGACCGCTGTGCACTGTCTGCATCTACTTATCGAGCGAAGCAGGAAGTGCACTGTTAGCATGCTTGCTGTTGAGTTATGGACGGGTGAATGAGTGATACATGTTTGAAATGAACTACTGTTTTTCATGTTTTTGAGACGGTAAAAGTCACTAAAATGAAGAGGACAAATGTGACGAGTGGAAACAGGACGTGTCACTCTGACTCTGGGTCAGCGCAAAGACAGCAGATGAACAGGAAAGTCTCCACCTTTGACCTTTAGAACAGACGAGCTGTAAAACGATTGATTATAGATGTTTATAAGGCCGTGGGACAGTGGGTGGAGCTAACAGTAGACGGACATGTCGAGAGGCGGGTCTCAATTTTGATGGACATCGTGTTCATTGTCAAGCAGAATATGTGTAACATACATGTTATGGGCGGGGTTATGTTAAGTTAGGAGGTGTGTCTTGCCTGTCAGGGGGCATCCCTTACCTTTGACAGATGCGTTATGGGCGTGTCATGCGTGTCAGGGGGCGTGCCTTACCTTTGACAGATGCGTTTTGGGCGTGTCTTGCTTGTCAGGGGGCTTACCTTTGACGGACGTGTTTTGGGCGTGTCTTGCAGGTCAGGGGGCTTACCTTTGACAGACGTGTTTTGGGCGTGTCTTGCAGGTCAGGGGGCTTACCTTTGACGGATGTGTTTTGGGCGTGTCTTGCGTGTCAGGGGCCTTACCTTTGACGGATGTGTTTTGGGCGTGTCTTGCGTGTCAGGGGCCTTACCTTTGACGGATGTGTTTTGGGCGTGTCTTGCGTGTCAGGGGCCTTACCTTTGACAGACATGTTTTGGGCGTGTCTTGCATGTCAGGGGGCTTACCTTTGACAGACATGTTTGTGGGCGTGTCTTGCGTGTTCAAGGGGACCTTACCTTTGACAGAACGTGTTTTGGGCGTGTTCGGCGTGTCTAGGGCCCTTACCTTTGCGATGCGTTTTGGCGCGCTGTCTGCGTGTCAGGGGCCTTACCTTTGACGGAGGGCGTGTGTTTGGCCGTGTCTTGCATGTCAGGGGCCTTACCTTTGACAGACATTGTTTTGGGCGGTGTCTTGCATGTTTCAGGGGCTTACCTTTGACGGATGTGTTTTGAGCGTGTCTTGCCTGTCAGGGGCCTTACCTTTGGACGGATTTGTTTTTGGGCGTGTCGTTGCGTGTCAGGGGCCTTACTTGACAGTATGTTTTGGGCGTGTCTTGCGTGTCAAGGGGCTTACCTTTGACAGACGTGTTTTGGGGCGTGTCTCGGCGTGTCAGGGGCCGTACCTTTGACAGACGTGTTTTGGGCGTGTCTCCGCGTGTCAGGGGCCTTACCTTTGACAGACATGTTTTTGGCCGTGTCTTGCGTGTCAGGGCCTTACCTTTGACAGACGTGTTTTGGGCGTGTTTGCGTGTCGGGGCCTTACCTTTGAGGACGTGTGGGCGGCGGCGCCTCCAGCGCAGGTTCAGGGCGGGTCTCCTGGTTGGCGAAGTCTCTCATCTTCAAGTAGCTGATGGTCAGGCGGATGATGGAGGCCTTGTCCAGCTGGCTCGTGATGGCCGGGCAGAGGGAGCATTTTGGCCAGCTCGTAGAACTAAAGTTCTCTTCCTCGGCGAGAGCGGGCGGCGTCTCGGACTTCTCCTTCCTCAGGCCTGCAGCCTGGACACGGAGAGAGCGGACGTTTAGCCACGAGAACGCGGCGGCGAAACGGGACAGGAGAACGGACCAGACCCGTGACGACCAGAGTCGTCCTGATTATGTGGGATTACACCGCAGGACATCTCGCCGTTCTGCCCGAGGACACAACAGAAGGTCATCGCGACACTCGAGGGTCACTTTATTCATGGTGGTCCAAACCCTGTCTCGCTCCGAATACTCTGAAATCAGGTCAAATCTCTACTCATATTCTCTAAAATACTCCAAAGAACATCTGCCATTCACTGGATTTAACGTTCTGATGTGAGGCTCCTGTGAGGACTAAACCAGGTCTAAACCAGGTCTAAACAGGTCTAAAGTAGGTCTAAACCAGTCTAAACCAGGTCTAAACCAGGTCTAAACCAGGTCTAAACCAGCTCTAAACCAGGTCTAAACCAGGTCTAAGCAGGTCTAAAGCAGGTCTAAAGCAGTCTGAAACAGGTCTAAAGCGGACTTAAAGCAGGACTAAACCAGTCCTAAAGCAGGACCTAAACAGGTCTAAAGCAGGACTAAGCAGGTCAAAACTGGGCTAAACAGTCTAAAAGCAGGTCTAAAGCAGGTCTAAAGCAGGACCAAAAGGTCTAAACCAGGACTAAACCAGGACTAAAGCAGGGACTAAAGCAGGACTAAACCAGGACTAAACCAGGTCTAAAAGGACGAAAGCAGGACTAACCAGACTAAATAGGTTCCATAATAAACATTTGTCTTGAAGTAAATCTGCTCAGGCGACAGCTCAGTCACATGATCTATGGACAGTTTGACCCCCATTGACCCCGAGTTTAACCCGCGCCCCCCAGCTTTCAGGGTTTGATGGATAGAGTCTCATAAAAACCGTCTGAAACAGCAAAATCACAACAGGGTTTCCTGTTTTAGTCCCTGGTTTAGACCTGGTTTAGACCTGGTTTAGACCTGGTTTAGACCCCTGGTTTGGACCTGGTTTAGACCTGGTTTAGAGTTTGGACCTGGTTTAATACATTTGACCCAAAGTACAACTTCACATTGTTTTAGAAAGAAGGTGATTCTCCAAACTTTGGCAAAACTCATTTCAGAACTTTCCATTCTGATGTAAATCTGATGTGTCATTATGAGTGCATTCACAACGCTGAACTGAGCATGTGCAAACCAAGCACACTGAACAGAGCATGTGACCGAGCACCGCTGAACTGAGCATGTGCAAACCAAAACAGCTGAACTAGCATGTGCAAACGAGCACCGGGCATGAAGCTGGCAAACCAAGCACAGCTGAATGAGCATGTGCAAACCAAACAGCTGAACTGAGCATGTGCAAACCGACACCGCTGAACTGAGCATTGCACACCAAACACAGCTGATCTGAGCATGGCAAACCGAGCACGCTGAACTGAGCATGTGCAAACCGAGCACGGCTGAACTGAGCTGTGCAAACCAAAACCGCTGAACTGAGCATGTGAACCAACACCGCTGACTGAGCATAGCCCAGCATGTGCAAACCAAACACCGTGACTGTAGCCATGTTGCAAACCGAGCACCGGCTGAACTCAGCATGTGCAAACCAACACCGCTCTTGAAACACCGTGCCGCATGTGCAAACCAAACACCGCTGAACTGAGCATGTGCAAACCAAACACCGCTGAACTGCGTCATGTGCAAACAAACAACCGCTGAACTGAGCATGTGCAAACCAACACAGCTGAACTGAGCATGTGCAAACCGCAGCACCGCTGAACTTGAGCATGTGCAAACCAACACCCGCTGAACTGAGCATGTGCAAACCGGCACGGGCTGAACTGAGCATGTGCAAACCAAACACCGCTAACTGAAGCTGTGCAAACAGACACAGCTGAACTGAGCATGTGCAACCGCACCGCTGAACTGAGCATGTGCAAACCAAGCACCGCTGAACTGAGCATGTGCCAAACCAACACCGCTGAACTGAGCATGTGCAACCAAACACCGCTGAAATGAGCATGTCAAACCAAAACAAGCTGAACTGAGCATGTGCAAACCAAGCACCGCTGAACTGAGCATGTGCAAACCAACCACCGCGAAGCTGAGCCTGTGACGAAACACAGCTGACTGAGCATGTGCAAACTAAACACAGCTGAACTGAGCATGTGCAGACTAAACACAGCTGAACTGAGCATGTGCAAACCAAAACAACAGCTGAACTGAGCATGTGCAGACTAAACAACAGCTGAACTGAGCATGTGCAAACCAAGCACCGCTGAACTGAGCATGTGCGCAGACTAAACACAGCTGAACTGAGCCATGTGCAAACCAAAACACCGCCGAACATAAACATTCAAGTACAAATCTTTTTTTGTGAATTTCTCTCGAACTGAAACTTTTCCATGTCCGTGCCATAGTTGCTATAGTAACCACTCTAAAAATCCAGAATATTGGGATTCTGCCTCTGGTTCCCTGAGTGCGCGTGGGCGCTCATAATCGCAATATTCGAGCGCCATTAAACACTCTGACTAAGGCAAATGTGTCGATTACAACGCCATCGACCGATCAACCGACTATAGCCACGTTTCGACCGGCTCCAGAGCGGTTCATTTTGGAGCGGACGTGTGTCCAAAGTGGGCCTGCGTCTCACAGCTCGTCTGATGAAGACAAAAACAACACTTTTCTAATTAAGACGAGATGGATGTTCTTAATCTCGTTTAGTCATTCAGTGTGTGTGTGTGTGTGTGTGTGTGAGGGGCGTGGCTAAAGCGAGCGTGCACAGGAACAGTTTTGCCTCATGTCTTTGCCTTGTGTGCAAAGCCTCGACGCCGCGTTTGAACCTCTCTTTATGGATCATGTCAGACGCATTCTGACCTGGAAACATCACATTTGGACAAACAGGAAACAGCTGTTGCTAACGTTTTTTGCTAGCTTTGTGTTGCTAAGGCTAAACATGTAAGTTAGCATCAGTGGAAACACAGCGCTTTAGCACGAGATCAAGTCCGAGTTTGGAGACGAATGATTCTTTTGTGTTTCTCTGCTTTTTGCCGCTTGTTTCCTGCGTTTTCTCGTGGATGATAACTCGGGGGCTAACGGGGGTCAGCGGGGGTCAGCGGGGGTCAGCGGGGGTCAGCGGGGTCCAGACGAGTCGAGGAAAAGCTTTCACAGACAAATAAAGTTTAGACTCAGAAAACATGGTGGTTCGTCCTGTTTACCCTTTGGCCAGTTTCATTCTTCTTTTCGATTCTCGTTATTTTTCCAAACCCGCCGACGTTTGCATCTCATTAACAGCAATTACTTCCTTTTAATGATCCTCGCGTCACGTTTTTACCGCTCGTATTAATTACTAATGATGAATTGACACATAAATTAGTAACAACAACAACGCCGTAATTTCAGCGTTTAATTTTCATAAATATCCAGAACGAAGGCGGTACACGGCTTATTCACGAGCAAACATCAATCTCCCGTCAGCGGCGAGCAGGAAACGCCACCGACGCCACAAATCCAAGACATTTACAAAGAAGGCTTCATTAAAATGGTAATTATTCACACGCATTAATTAAAAACCTTTGGATTAATATTAGACATAAATTTAACACTGAATGTGACAGAGAATAAAGTTTCAGTGTTTAATTGGAGACAGGAGTAATTAAAAAGAAGAAAAGATCATTGTGTGGGCTGATGATTTAATCCTGGTTTAGACCCATTTAGACCCATTCAGACCCATTTAGACCCGGTTTAGACCTGGTCTAGACCCATTTAGACCCATTCAGACCCATTTAGACCCGGTTTAGACCTGGTCTAGACCCATTTAGACCTGGTTCAGACTCTGATGTTTAGATTGATTTATGTTTAACAATTCACAACAAACGTCTGACGCGTGCTTAAGACGTCTCCTCCCCTCTCCTCCCTCCCTCCCCTCTCCCCTCCCTCCCTCCTCCTCCCCTCTCCTCCTCCTCTCTCCTCCCCCTCTCCTCCCCCCTCTCTCCCCTCCTCCTCCTCCTCTCCTCCTCCCTCTCTCCTCTCCTCCCCTCTCTCTCCTCCTCTCTCCTCCTCTCTCCTCCCCCCTCCTCTCCTCCCCCTCTGCTCTCTCCCTCTCTCTCCTCCCCTCTCTCTCCTTCCCCTCTCTCTCCCCCTCTCTCTCTCCCCTCTTCTCTCTCGCTCCCCTCTCTCTCTCCTCCCCCTCTTTCTCTCCCTCTCTCCTCCCCCTCTCTCCTCTCTCTCCTCTTCTCTCTCTTCCCCTGCCTCCCCTCCCCCCCCCTGCCTCCCTCTCCCTCCCCCCTCCCCGTCCCCCTCTCTCTCTTAATCCTTGAGCCTGTCGAGTTGCTGAGTGGAACGGTGGAGAATTGCTGTGAAAATTAGCACTCTCCTTCGTTAAGCACAAACCTGAGAGAGACACATGACACCAGGACAGTCCTAGCTCCTAGCTCTAGCACCTACCTCCTAGCTCCTGCCTCTTGCCTCCTGTCTCCTACTCCTACGTTAGCCTCTCTCCTACTCCTCAGTCCTAGCTCCTCAGTCCTAGCTCCTAGTCCTAGCTTCTCAGTCCTAGCTCCTCAGTCCTAGCTCCTCAGTCCTAGCTCCTCAGTCCTAGCTCCTCTCCTAGCTCCTTACTCCGTGTCACCTTCACCAGACCGTGTGGGTTAAGGCTGCGCAATATATCGCAAAAGTGTCGATAACAACAAACTCAATATATCAGAAAAACACCAAGTGTCCATTCGACAGAAATGTGCCGTTTCTATGGAAACTAAAACAAACATCTGTTTTTATTCATGATTTTTCATATTCTGCCTAAAATTAGCCTTGATTTGGTCCTAGTTTTTCATTTGGACTCTCATGTCCTCACTCTCCTTCACTCGTGTCCTCTCTCCTTCACTCTCGTGTGCTCCTCCTTCAACTCGTGTCTTCCTCCTCCACTCGTGTCTTCCTCCTCCACTCGTGTCCTCCTCCTCACTCGTGTCCTCCTCCTCCACTGTGCTGTCCTCCTCTCTCCTCCTCCACTCGTGTCACTCGTGTCTCTCCTCCTTTCACCTCATGTGCCTCCTCTCTGTCCTCTCCTCCACTCTCCTTCCACTCGTGTCCTCCTTCCACTCGTGTCTCCTCCTCCACTCGTGTCCTCCTCCTCCTCCTCCTCCTTCACTCGTCGTGCTCGTGTCTCCTCCTTCACTCGTGTGTCCTCCTCCTCCTCACTCGTGCCACTCGTGTCCTCCTTCACTCGTGCTCCTCCTTCACTCGTGTCCTCCTCCTCCGTGTCCTCCTCCTTCACTCGTGTCCTCCTCCTTCACTCGTGCTCCTCTCCTCCTCCTCCTTCACTCGTGTCACTCCTCCTCCTCCTCCTCCTCCTCCACTCGTCGTGCTTCCTTCCACTCCTCCTTCACTCGTGTCCTCCTCCTCCACTCGTGTCCTCCTCCTCACTCGTGTCCTCTCCTCCTCCACTCGTGTCTCCTCCTCCACTCGTGTGCTCCTCCTTCACTCGTCGTGTTCTCCTCCTCCGTGTCCTCCTTCACTCGTGTCCTCCTCCTTCACTCGTGTCCTCCTCCTTCACTCGTGTCCTCCTCCTCCTCTCCTTCACTCGTGTGCCTCGTGTGCTCCTCCTTCACTCGTGCTCCTCTCCTCCTTCATCGTGTCCTCCTCCTTCACTCGTGTCTCTCCTCTCCTTCACTCGTCCACTCGTGTCCTCCTCCTTCACTCGTGTCCTCCTCCTTCACTCGTGCTCTCCTCTTCCTCCTTCACTCGTGTCCTCCTTTCGTTCACTCGTGTCTTCCTCCTTCACTCGTGTCCTCCTCCTTCACTCGTGTCCTCCCCTTCACTCGTGTCCTCCTTTTTCACTCGTGTCTTCCTCTTTCACTCGTGTCCTCCTCCTTCACTCGTGTCTCGTTCCTCCTTCACTCGTGTCTTCCTCCTTCACTCGTGTCTCCTCCTCTCCCCTCCACTCGTGCCTCCCCTCCACTCGTGCCCTCCCCCTCCACTCGTTGCCCTCCCCCTCCACTCGTGCCCTCTCCCCTCCACTCGTGCCCTCCCCCTTCACTCGTGTCCTCCTTTTTCACTCGTGTCTTCCTCCTTCACTCGTTCCTCCTCCTCCACTCGTGCCCTCCCCCTCCACTCGTGCCTCCCCTCCACTCGTGCCCTCCCCTCCACTCGTGCCCTCCCCCCTCCACTCGTGCCCTCCCCCTCCACTCGTGTCCTCCCCCTTCACTCGTGTCCTCCTCCTTCACTCGTGTCCTCCTCCTCCACTCGTGTCCTCCTCTTTCACTCGTGTCTTCCTCCTTCACTCGTGTCCTCCTCCTTCACTCGTGCCCTCCCCCTCCACTCGTGCCCTCCCCCTCCACTCGTGCCCTCCCCCTCCACTCGTGCCCTCCCCTCCACTCGTGCCCTCCCCCTCCACTCGTGTCCTCCCCCTTCACTCGTGTCCTCCTCCTTCACTCGTGTCCTCCTCCTCCACTCGTGTCCTCCTCTTTCACTCGTGTCTTCCTCCTTCACTCGAGTCCTCCTCCACTCGTGCCCTCCCCCTCCACTCGTGCCCTCCCCCTCCACTCGTGTCCTCCTCCTTCACCCGCTCTGAGCCCATCATGTGTTCTATCTGAGAGAGAGGGGGCACTGACCCAGACTGCCCCCGACCAGGAGGGAGGGGGGAGACGGAGGGGAGAAGGAGGGGAGACGGAGGGGGAGACGGAGAAGGGGGGAGACGGAGGGGAGACGGCGGGGGAGACGGAGGGGTCTGTGAGACTTTCAGTGGGAAGTCCTGATATAATGAGTCTGAACCACAGAGAGCGACACCTCTGACCTCTAACACACGGGGGAGAAGGGGGGAGAGGGGGGAGAGCGAGGGGGAGAGGGAGGGGGAGGAGAGAGGGGGAGTGGGGGAGAGGGGGACGAGCGGGAGAGGGGGGAGAAGAGGGGGAGAGGGGGAGAGCGAGGGGGGAGGGGGGAGAGCGAGGGGGAAGAGGGGGGGAGGAGTGGGGGAGAGCGAGGGGAGAGCGAGGGGAGAGAGAGGGAAAGAGGGGGGAGAGGGGGAGAGCGAAGGGGAGAGGGGGAGAGCGAGGGGGAGAGGGGGGAGAGGGGGGAGAGCGATGGGGGAGAGCGAGGGGGAGAGCGAGGGGGAGAGCGAGGGAGAGGAGGGGAGAGAGGAGGGAGAGGGGGGAAGCGAGGGGGAGAGCGAGGGAGAGGAGGGGGGGCGAGGGGAGAGGGGGGAGAGCGAGGGGGAGAGCGAGGAGAGGGGGGAGAGCGAGGGGGAGAGGGGGAGAGGGGGAGAGAGGGGGGAGAGGGGAGAGCGAGGGGGAGAAGGGGGGAGAGCGAGGGGGAGAGCGAGGGGAGAGGCGAGGGGAGGCGAGGGGAAGCGAGGGGAGAGGCGAGGGGTGAGAGCGAGAGGGGGAGAGGAGGGAGAGAGGGGGAAGAGGGGGGAGAGCGAGGGGGGAGAGGCGAGGGGGGACGAGGGGAGAGGAGGGGGAGAGGGGGGAGAGCGAGGGGGAGAAGGGGGAGAGCGAAAGGGAGAGCGAGGGGGAGAGGGGGAGAGCGAGGGGGGAGAGAGGGGGAGAGGGGGGGAGCGAGAGCGAGGGGGAGAGGGGGGAGAGCAGGGGGGAGAGGGGAGAGCGAGGGAGAGGGGGAGAGGGGCGATAGGGGGGAGAGCAGGGGGAGAGAGGGGGAGAGCGGGGAGGGAGGGGGAGCAGGGGGAGAGGGGGAGAGCAGGGGGAGAGGGGGGAGAGAGGGAGAGGGGAGAGGGGGGAGAGGGGGAAGGGGGAGAGCGAGGGGGAGAGCAGGGGGAGAGCGAGGGGGACAGGGGGGAGAGCGAGGGGGACAGGGGGGAGAGCAGGGGGGGCGCTGACAGACCATAATCCCTCAGCACAAACCTCAGAGAAACACTGTCTCCTCCAGATTTGACACATGAATCACATTTGTCATGAAATAATCCAGAATGTTCCTCACAAATGTGCGACTAAACCTGACATTAAACAACATTCATTCATTCATTCATTCGTTCATTCGTTCATTCGTTCATTCATTCATTCGTTCAACCTTCTCCAACTGTGAAACGACCCCGTCTCGCAACAGAAACCTCCAAAACTGTTCCTCAAGACGTCGTTTTAAAGTGAATGATTGAGCAGCAGTGTTTGTATTGAGCTCTGATTGGGCCGGCCCAAAGGGGAGGAGCGTTTATACTGAGCTCTGATTGGTCCAGCACCAAGGGGAGGAGAAGGGGGAGGAGGTTTAGTCCGGGTTTATTTAAATGTCTGGTTTAAGTGATGAATGTTTCAGAGCGATTCACAGTTTCTTTATTTTGTCACTTCAGAACCCAAACAAACACAAAGTCCGACCTCTGACCTCAGGTTCATCTGATCCTGGTCCAGATGAACCCAGATGAACCCGATTCAAACCCAAACTCAGCCAGAGCGTTTATCTCCAAACAGCATCACGACAACAGACAACAAACGCACAAAACCACAAATTCACAACAGACATTTCTGCAATTTACAGAAACATTTAAGTGCTACAAAATTATACTTTCTCTCTCTTAACCCTGTTCTCCCCCGGTTCTAACTGTTCTAACCCTGTTCTAACCCTGTTCTAACCCTGTTCTAACTCTGTTCTAACTCTGTTCTAACTCTGTTCTCCCCCGGTTCTAACCCTGTTCTAACCCTGTTCTAACCCTGTTCTAACCCTGTTCTAACCCTGTTCTAACTCTGTTCTAACTCTGTTCTAACTCTGTTCTCCCCCGGTTCTAACTGTTCTAACCCTGTTCTAACTCTGTTCTAACTCTGTTCTAACCCAGTTCTAACCCTGTTCTAACTGTTCTAACTCGGTTCTAACTGTTCTAACTCGGTTCTAACTGTTCTAACTCGGTTCTAACTGTTCTACCCCGTTCTAACTCGGTTC
Source organism: Chaenogobius annularis (assembly GCA_015082035.1). Classification (NCBI taxonomy): domain Eukaryota; kingdom Metazoa; phylum Chordata; class Actinopteri; order Gobiiformes; family Gobiidae; genus Chaenogobius; species Chaenogobius annularis. The sequence continues at coordinate 13,140 of BJKM01001586.1, read as the reverse complement.
TAACTGTTCTAACTCTAACTGTCTCTGTTCTAACTCGGTTAACTGTTCTAACTGTTCTAACTGTTCTACCCCTGTTCTAACTCGGTTCTAACTGTTCTAACTCGGTTCTAACCCTGTTCCTCGTCACAAAACAGTTGTTTGTTGTTGTTGTTTATCATTTTGTTTGGTTCATGATGTTTATGAGCTCCTCCTCTGCTCCTTCTCTCGAGCCTCACAAAAAACACACTTTGTTTATTTCTCCATGGTAATTCCGCCTGCCGCCAGTAGATGGAGCGCTAACACCAAATTCTGACGAGGGAAGGCCTGAGTGACATCTAAAAATGGATCCGAGTCCACAAAGTTAAAAGACCAGTATTATTGTTTTTTGTTGTCCGTTACCATGGCGACGAGGTGTGCTGCTGTCCGAGCTGCAGAGTCTTGGGTCGAGGGGCGGAGCAGCTGCTCGCCCCGGCACCTCGCTCCCAGTAGGGGTCGTCGTTGTGAGAGAGACAGGCGCCATCAATAACACTGTGAGGAATGAACCGGAGAGGAAGAGGAGGGAGGAGGAGGAGGAGGAGGAGGAGATGGAGGACAGGGGAGGAGGAAGGAAGAGGAGAGGAGGAGGAGGAGAGATGTGAGGACAGGGGAGGAGGAGAGGAAGAGAGAAGAGGAGAGGAGGAGGAGGGAGGAGGGAGATGGAGGACAGGCGAGAGGATGGAGAGGAAGAGGAGAGGAGGAGAGGAGGAGAGGAGATGAGGAACAGCGAGGAGGAGAGGAGAGGAAAGAGGGAAGAGGAGAGAGGAGGGAGGAGGAGGAGGAGGAGGAGGAGATGGAGGACAGGGAAGGAGGAGAGGAAGAGGAGAAGACGGAGGAGGAGGAGATGGAGGACAGGCGAGGAGGAGAGGAAGGAGAGAAGAGGAAGAGGAAAGGAGAGGAGGAGGGAGGAGGAGGAGGAGGAGATGGAGGACAGGGAGAGAGAGGAGAGGAAGAGGAGAAGAGGAGGAGGAGGAGATGGAGGACAGGGGGAGGAGGAAGATGGAAGAGAGAGAAGAGGAAGAGGAGAGGAGGAGGGAGGAGGAGAAGAGAAAGGAGAGGAGAAGGAGTGGAGAGGAGGACAGAGGGAGAGGAGGAGAGGAAGAGGAGAGAGGAGAGAGGGAGGAGCAGAGGAGGAGGGAGTGGGAAAGGACAGAGGGGTGGAAGAGTGAGGACAGAGGGAGAGGGGGAGAGGAGAGGGGGAGACGAGGAGAGAGAGGAAGAGAAGGAAAGAGAGAGGGAAGAGGAGAGGAGGAGGAGGGAGAGAGGAGAGGAAGAGGACGTGAGAGGAGAGGGAGAGGAGGACAGAGGAGGAGAGAGGAAGAGGAAAAACTGTACAAAAATACAAAGATGATGGATTTAATCTTTGTCTTTTCTTGTTTCATTTTGAGGATGTTTTTATTGTTCTGTTTGTGTCGTTTTGCTCCCGTTTTTAGACCTTTTTTAAAGTCCAAAACACAAGTGTGTGAACAAGGCTTCAGATTGAAAATGACTTTCCTTTTGTTCTTTTTTCCCCCAAAACAAAAATAAAAACAGGGCCGGACCAGTTGGGGGGCCGGGGGGCCTGGGGGCGGGTGGGGGGGCAAGTGATACATTTGAAAATAAGGTGTAAGAAAAATAAGAAAAATAAGGAAAATAAAAGTTAAAGGTCCAAAATAAAAGTCCCATTTGTCCGGTTGTTTCCACTGTCGTCCATCAGGTGGCGTCAGTGATGTGTCGGTCCAGTCTTTAGTCCAAACACTTCTAAAACCGTGTCCGGATGAAACTTTCACTATCATGGACCCCTGCTGGACGAATGAGAGGCATTACGTGCACTCGCCAATGCACCTGGAGTCTGTGTTTTATAATGCGAAGAAACAGAAAGTACAAAATAATACTAAATCAAATTAAATTAAACAGAATTAAATTAAATATTGGTGTTGTAAGTGGCATGAGGCCGATAAAAGCGCCACGTGACAAACCGACCATGTGCAATACCACGACTTGACCACTAGTCCAACTCAGCACAGATTTAATCAACAGATTTCGGAATTGTGATTCGGGCGACGTGGCGTTGTCATGACGCCACTAAACCGAAACTCGAAACTCATTTGAACAAGTTTCAGTGCGAAAGAAAACGCAACATAAACATGACGAAATGAGACCTTTCCTGAACCGTTTCCGAGTGATCTCGAGCTTCAGCAGATGCAACACGGGAACGTACAGGAAGTGTTTATTTGTGCGTTAAAAGTGTCTTCGGTTTAAGTTACAGTTGGAGTCCGTTGTCTAAAAAAAAACAGCGTGTTAAATAATCAGAACCGGAGTCGAGAGCAAATGAAAAGAACATCAGCACTCGCTCGTTTGCTGCCGTTTCTCCTCGTTAGCTCAGAACGCGCTCCTGTGTTTGCCGCTAATGCGTTCTCATCCATTTAACAGACAGCTAGACATTAGGACCACACGCTGAGCTAATGGGGCTAACGCTAATGGGGCTAACAGACTTAGCACACATTATTCAGCGCTAAAGTGCAGAGGATAAACAAAGGTCAGGGGAGGGACAGGCGCTTTGGAGGCGTGTTACGTGAAAGGTTCTGGAACGTTCCAGGCGAGTTTGCGCGTGTGTTCAGGTTCAAACGAGACGGCCCAGGTAACGCTTATCGCTTCAGTCAACATGTCACTAAGCAACAAAGGACGGATTTCAAAGAAGAAATAAAGTTTTTTCTACATATTTATGATGAACACAACAAGCAAAAAGCAGCATTTTATTCATACTGATTCCCTGCGCAGCTCGTATTAGACCACTAGGGGCAGTAGAGTCTCCTCTATTAAAGGGAAACAATGAATAATACTCATAATGACATATTTCAGTGGTGTGCGGTGACTTTTACGGACGGCCAGCAGACTGGGGCGGGTCCTCAATATTTAGTGGAGAACGAACATGAGAGAAGGACATTCAACCCACAGTCTCCCACGTGAAGGACCAACGTCTGATCATTATAAAGGGTCAGTTAGAGCTTCATGTCTCTGCACATGCTCAGTTAGAGCTTCACGTCCCTGCACATGCCAGCACGTCTCTGCACATGCTCAGTTAGAGCTTCACGTCTCTGCACATGCTCAGTTAGAGCTTCACGTCTCTCATGCTCAGTTAGAGCTTCACGCTGCACAGTCAGTTAGAGCTTCACTTCTCTGCACTGCTCAGTTAGAGCTTCACACTTCCTCTGCACAGCTCAGAAGGCTTCACTTCTCTGCACGTGCTCAGTTACCCAGCTCAGTCTCTGCCATGCTCAGTTAGAGCTTCACTTCTTCTCTGCACGTGCCAGTTAGAGCTTCCACTTCTCTGCACATGCTCAGTTAGAGCTTCATTGCACGTGCTCAGTTAGAGCTTCACTTCTCTTCATGCTCAGTTAGAGCTTCACTCTGCACGTGCTCAGTTAGAGCTTCACTTCTCTGCACATGCTCAGTTAGAGCTTCACTTCTCTCAGTTCAGTTAGAGCTTCACTTCTCTGCACACGTCCCTGCACATGCTCAGTTAGAGCTTCACTTCTCTGCACATGCTCAGTTAGAGCTTCACTTCTCTGCACATGCTCAGTTAGAGCTTCACGTCTCTGCACATGCTCAGTTAGAGCTTCACGTCTCTGCACATGCTCAGTTAGAGCTTCACTTCTCTGCACATGTTCAGTTAGAGCTTCACTCCTCTGCACATGCTCAGTTAGAGCTTCACTTCTCTGCACGTGCTCAGTTAGAGCTTCACTTCTCCTCTGCACATGCTCAGTTAGAGCTTCACTTCTCTGCACGTGCTCAGTTAGAGCTTCACTCCTCTGCACATGCTCAGTTAGAGCTTCACTCCTCTGCACGTGCTCAGTTAGAGCTTCACTTCTCCTCTGCACGTGCTCAGTTAGAGCTTCACTTCTCTGCACATGCTCAGTTAGAGCTTCACTTCTCTGCACGTGCTCAGTTAGAGCTTCACTTCTCTGCACATGCTCAGTTAGAGCTTCACTTCTCTGCACGTGCTCAGTTAGAGCTTCACTTCTCTGCACATGTTCAGTTAGAGCTTCACTCCTCTGCACATGCTCAGTTAGAGCTTCACTTCTCTGCACATGCTCAGTTAGAGCTTCACTTCTCTGCACGTGCTCAGTTAGAGCTTCACTCGTCTGCACGTGCTCAGTTAGAGCTTCACGTCTCTGCACATGCTCAGTTAGAGCTTCACTTCTCTGCACATGTTCAGTTAGAGCTTCACTCCTCTGCACATGCTCAGTTAGAGCTTCACTTCTCTGCACATGCTCAGTTAGAGCTTCACTTCTCCTCTGCACATGCTCAATTAGAGCTTCACTTCTTCTCTGCACATGCTCAGTTAGAGCTTCACTTCTCCTCTGCACATGCTCAGTTAGAGCTTCACTTCTGCTCTGCACATGCTCAGTTAGAGCTTCACTTCTTCTCTGCACATGCTCAGTTAGAGCTTCACTTCTGCTCTGCACATGCTCAGTTAGAGCTTCTCTTCTCTGCACATGCTCAGTTAGAGCTTCACTCCTCTGCACATGCTCAGTTAGAGCTTCACTTCTGCTCTCATGCTCAGTTAGAGCTTCATTCTGCTCTGCACATGCTCAGTTAGAGCTTCACTTCTCTGCACATGCTCAGTTAGAGCTTCACTCCTCTGCACATGCTCAGTTAGAGCTTCACTTCTGCTCTGCAACATGCTCAGTTAGAGCTGTCACTTCTCTGCCACATGCTCAGTTAGAGCTTCACACCTCTCTGCACATTGCTCAGTTAGAGCTTCACTTCTGCATCTGCCACATGCTCAGTTAGACGCTTCACTTCTCGCACACTCAGTTAGAGCTTCACTTCTGCTCTTGCACTGCTCAGTTACTTCACTTCTCTCTTCACAATGCTCAGTTAAGAAGCTCACTTCTCTGCACTGCCAGTTAGAGCTTCACTTCTCTGCACGCTCAGTTAGAGCTTCCACTCTCTCACATGCTCTTTAAGCTAGAGCTTCACTTCTGCTCTGCACATGCTCAGTTAGAGCTTCACTTCTCCTCTGAACACGCCCACAGACTGAGCAGCTGCAGGAGAAGAAGAACCGAGCTTCCTGCAGTACTTCTCAGCGGCCTGTAGAGGCTCCAGCAGCAGAAGTGAGGGGGAAACTGACTTATTTGGATGTAATTTAAAACTATTTAAATACAGTTAAATACAGTCTGGTCCACGATCCAAATTGAGTAGTGGCCGCTCCGCGGTACTGCAGCCTCAGACCATTTCAACAGTTCGGCCTGTAAAATTACTGAAAGTGCGAAATTCTTTTTAGTCCAAATATAAAATAGAAGGAATTTCACTCTTTTACCGTTTTCTAAAATCCTTAAAAATCACATTTAACGTCACCGGCGAAACATGTACGCGCTCTGACCGCGCACGCACTCCTCGTGAACGATCATCAGAAGAGCGCGTGTCGGACGGAAACCAAACAGAAGAAGACGAGACAAACGGACACACGAACATTGTGTTTTTATGTCATTTCACACGTTTTCACACATCATTCAATATGAAGTGTGAATGAACGATTACACAGTTCACACACGCTAACACATGCTAACACATGCTAACACAAGCTAACACATGCTAACACAAGCTAACGTTTAGCTACACAAAAAGAAGCGTTCATTGAGTTCACGGCTCATGCTTTCTGAAAACCATTCTTTTGGCTTTACAACATGAAACCTTTATATTTATAGATAGAACAGTTCATCATTCACATGTCGTCACCATTTCAAGACCTCAGACTCCAAAAGTCCGCTCTAACTGTCCTCAGTCTTTCTCTCGTTCTGCTGTCGCCGTGCTCGTTCCCGACGCCAAAGCGACACGGCCGGGGGCGATGTCGTCATAAAAGGGGCGGCACTAGACTCCCTATTCAGGAAGTTAAAGCGGAAGTAGGGAACTTTTTTGGAGACATGCGCCAATGAGCACACGCCATAGGCTTGAATTGGGCGCCCATTTTGTCTTGCGGGGGCGTGGTTGTGACAAGGTCATTTTAGAGTTTATTGGGCAATCACTGCTGGCCCTGATTGCCCTGACCACACGACACAGAAATAGCTTCTTTGTGTTCTCGTGACATCACAACTCTCGCCAGGTCAGAGGTCAGGGGTCAGGTTTAGGGTTCATATCTCTGTAATCACTGGTGTTCTTTCCACATGAAAGGCCTCAGAAGGTGGAGCCGTTCTTCAGCTCCAAAGACGTGAGTGAAAGGACTTTAAGAGAGAAGATGAAACTAAGATAAACCCTCGTCCAGAACCTGAGATGATCCTCCTCAAACTCGTGAACCTGAACTCGAGAATGTTGTGACGCGAGCGAGACGCGAGCGCGGGAAGCTGGGCAGGTCACACGGTAACCAGACACTTTCTCTTCAACGGAAAACACCGGAAAAAAACCCCAAAAAAACCTGCCACAAGAACGCTGAAGAACCCGTTTGAGAAGTTCAGACCCTGAGAACGGCGTGAGGGCAGGGGGCGTGTCTAGGGGCGTCTGAGAACGGCGTGAGGGCAGGGGCGTGTCTAGGGGCATCTGAGAACGGCGTGAGGGCAGGGGGCGTGTCTGGTCTGTGGTCTCGATGTATTTCCAGAATCACAGATGGGGCGACAGAAGGAGTCTCTTAAAGTCCGCTTCATTTGTGCCGCGTTTTGACGGCCTTAATCCAAAGGAACATTAAATATTGGCTGTTCATTTGTGGCGGCGCTAAAGTAAACCCGCTCTGATCCTTCATCACAGAAACGCCACCTAATTAACTCGTCACCGTCGAAGAAACCGACGGATTTAGGACCGGCTTTTAAACGGCTTTAACGGCTTTTAACGGGCTTTTAACGGGGCTTTGTCTTCAATTAAAGACTTGATTCTGGACACAGAGTTTGCATGTTCTACTTGTTCTTGTTCAGGACAGAACCAGGACAGAACCAGCTATAAACCAGGACAGAACCAGGACTAAAGCAGGATAAACCAGCGTCTAAACCAGGACTAAGCAGGACTAAATCCATCTAAACCAGGACTAAAGCAGGACTAAAGCAGGACTTAAACCAGACTAAACGAGACTAAAGCAGATAATACCACGTCTAAACTAGGTCTAAACCAGCGACTTTATAGCAGAGTCTAAATCCAGGAGACTCAAACCCACTGTCTGGCAAAAAGTTCATTCACTAAAGATCCAATTAAGCGTACTAAACGAAGAGCTACAAGAGCAATACCCTCCAAAAGCCGAGGTCCTAAACGGAGACCTAAAGCAGACACTAAATCCAAACGCATTCTTAATATCTACCTCTAACCAGACTTAACCAACTAGGTCTAATATCCAGTACTACCCGACGTGCAAACCAGGTGCTAAAAACAAGTGCCTAAGCAGACTAAACCAAGTTCTAAATAGGTGCTAAACCATGACTCCATCACAAACCAGACCCGACCAGGACTAACTCCAATGGACTAAACCAGACAAGCAGGACTACATTACACGGTCAGAACCAGGACCGAAACTCGAGGACAAAGCGAGACTAAACAAGGACTAACACGTCGAAAGCAGGTCTAAAGCATGTCTAAAGCAGGACTAAACCAGGTCTAAAGCAGACTAACAGCAGGTCTAAAGCAGTTCTAAAGCAGGTCTAAAGCAGGTCTAAAGCAAGGTCTAAACACTAAACTAAACATGTAAACAGGACTAAAGCAGGACTAAAGGAGGACTAAAGCATCTAAAGCAGGTCTAAAGCAGGTCTAAAGTGGACTAAGTAAGTCAAAAGTATCTAAAGCAGGTCTAAAAGCAATGAACTAAACCAGTCTAAAGCGAGGACAAAGGAGACTAAAAGCAGGTCTAAAGCAGGTCTAAAGCAGGACTAAAGCAGGTCTAAAGTAAGTGTCTAAATTAGGTCTAAAGCAGGACTAAACCAGGTTAAGCAGGTCTAAAACAGGTCTAAAGCAGTCTAAAGCAAAGGACTAAACCAGTTCTAAAAGCAGGACTAAAGAGACTAAAGCAGTCTAAAGCAGTCTAAGCAGACTAAAGCAGGTCTAAGTAGGTCTAAAGTAGTCTAAACAGGACTAAAACCAGGTCTAAACCAGTCCTAAACCAGAACTAAAGCAGGACTAAACCAGGTCTAAAAGCAGGACAAAGCAGACTAAAGCAGTCTAAAGCAGGTCATAAACCAGTCTAAAGGCAGATATACCACGTCTAAACCAGAAACTAAAGCAGACTAAACCATCTAAACAGGTCAGCAGGTCTAAAGGCAGACTAAAGCAGGTACTAAAGCAGGACTAAACCAGGACTAAACCAGTCATAAACCAAGAATTAAAGCAGGACTAAACCAGGTCTAAAGCAGGTCTAAAGCAGGACTAAAAGCAGGACTAAAGCTAAAGGACTAAAAGGACTAAACCAGGTCTAAAAGCAGGACTAAACCAGGTCTCTAAAAGGACTAAAGCAGGACTAAAGCAGGTCTAAAGCAGGTCTAAACTCTAAAGAACTAACCACTAAAAAGCAGGACTAAACCAGGACTAAACAGGACAGCAGGACTAAAGCAGGTCTAAAGCAGGACTAAACCAGGACTAAAGCAGGACTAAAGCAGACTAAAGCAGGTCAAAGCAGGTCTAAGCAGACTAACCAGGTCTAAAGCAGTCTAAAGCAGGACTAAAGCAGGCAGTCTAAAAGCAGACTAAAGCAGACTAAAAGCAGGTCTGCAGGTAAAGCTAAACTTAAAGCAGACTAAAGTCTAAAGCAGGCTAAAAGGTCTAAGCAGCAGGACTAAACTAAAGCAGGTCTAAAGCTAAAGACTAAAGCAGGTCTAAAGCAGGTAAAGCAGGACTAAAGCAGCAGCTAAAGCAGACTAAACCTAAAGCAGACTAAAAGTCTAAAGCTAAAGCAGGAGGTAAAGCAGGCTAAAAGCAGTCAGGTCTAAAGCAGGACTAAAGCAGTCTAAAGACTAAACAGTAAACCAGGACTAAAGCAGTCTAAACCAGACTAAAGTCTAACAGTAAAGGACTAAGCAGACTAAACAGACTAAACTAAAGCAGGTAAACCACTAAAGACTAAACCAGGATCTAAAGCAGGTAAAGCAGGACTAAAGCAGGTCAAGCAGACTAAACCAGGACAAACCAGGTCTCAGGAACTAAAGCAGGACTAAAACCAGGTCTAAAGCAGGACTAAGCAGGTCTAAAGCAGGTCTAAAGCAGCTAAAGCAGGTCTAAAGCAGACTAACCAGCTAAAAGCCAGACTAAAGCAGACTAAACCAGTCTAAAGCAGACTAAAAGCAGACTAAAGCAGGTCTAAAGCAGGTCTAAATAAAAGGGCAGTCTAAACTAAAAGGTCTAAAGCAGGACTAAAGAGGCTAAAGCAGTCTAAAGCAGGTCTAAAGCAGGACTAAAGGCTAAAGGACTAAAAACTAAAGCAGGTCTAAAGCAGGACTAAACCAGGTCTAAAAACTAAAAGCAGGTCTTAAAGCAGGACTAAACCAGGTCTAAAGCAGACTAAAGCAGGTCTAAAGACAAAGCAGACTAAACCAGGTCTAAAGCAGGACTAAACTAAACAGGTAAAGCAGACTAAGCAGACTAAACAGTCTAAAAAGACTAAACCAGGTCTAAAGCAGGACTAAAGCAGTCTAAAGCAGGTCTAAACCAGACTAAAGCAGGACTAAAGCAGGACTAAAGCAGTCTAAAGCAGGTCTAAAGCAGGACTAAAGCAGGTCAAACAGGTCTAAAGACTAAAGCAGTCTAAACTAAAGCAGGACTAAAGCAGACTAAACCAGGTCTAAAGCAGGACTAAAGGTCTAAAGCAGGACTAAAGCAGGACTAAAGCAGGACTAAAGCAGGTCTAAAACCAGGTCTAAAACAGGTCTAAAGCAGGTCTAAAGCAGGACTAAAGCTAAAGCAGGACTAAACCAGGACTAAACCAGGACTAAGCCAGGACTAAGCCAGGACTAAACCAGGACTAAACCAGGACTAAACCAGGACTAAAGCAGGACTAAAGGACTAAACCAGGACTAAAGTAGGACTAAAGCAGGACTAAACCAGGGCTAAAGCAGGACTAAACCAGGGCTAAAGCAGGACTAAAGCAGGTCTAAAGCAGGGCTAAACCAGGACAAAACCAGGTTTAAGACAGGTCTAAACCAAGGACAAAAAGCCCGACAAACTAAAGTGTTCCTCGTGCTAAAATTCTCTCTCTCAGACTTTGATTACGGCGTTAAATGTGTTTTCTCTTCAGACCAAACGTGTCTCGTTTTCCCGCGGCGACGGCGTGTCGTGAAGGGCCCGCGGTGCGTTTGAGGAGCTGCGACAGGGTGAGCGCCGGTGTGAACATGTTCAGACGAGAGATGAGACGAATCAAGAAACTCCCCAGGTCTGAGGCGAGCGGAAGGAGAGGAGGAGGAGGAGGGAGAGGAGAGAGGAGAGAGGAGAGAGGGAGAGAGGAGGAGAGAGGAGAGAGAGAGGAGAGAGGAGGAAAGGAGAGAGGAGAGGAGAGAGGAGGGAGGAGAGAGAGAGAGAGGAGAGAGGAGAGAGAGGAGAGAGGGAGGAGAGGAGGAGAGAGAGAGAGGGAGGAGAGAGGAGAGGAGGAGGAGGTAAGGAGAGCAGGACGAGAGAGAGAGGAGAAGGGGGAGAGAGGCGGCAGAGAGAGGAAGAGAGGGAAGGGGAGGGACAGAGAGAGAGGAGGGGACAGAAGAGGAGGGAGGAGGGAGGAGAGGGAGGAGAGGGAGAGAGCGAGAGAGAAGAGGAAGAGAGGAGAGGGAGAGAGGAGAGAGGGAAGAAGAAGAGAGAAGAGTGAGGAGGAGAGAGAGGAGAGAGAGAGGAGAGAGGAGAGAGGGAGGAGAGGGAGGAGAAGGAGGAGAGGAGGAGAGAGGAAGGAGGAGAGAGGAGAGAGAGAGAGGAGGAGAGAGAGGAGAGAGGAGGAGAAGAGACGGAGGAAGAGGAGGGAGAGAGGAGAGAGGAGGAAGAGAGGAGGTGGAGGAGGAGGAGAGGTGGCGAGGAGAGAGGAGAGAGAGGGAGGAAGTAGGAGAGAGTGAAGGAGAGAGAGGAGAGGAGGGAGGAGAAGGAGAGGAGAGGAGAGAGAAGGAGAGAGTGAGGAGAGAGGAGGGAGGAGCGAGGGAGGAGAGAGAGGGAGGAAGAGAAGGAGGGGAAACGAGAGGAAACACAGACATTAGGACAATGTTTGGCCTAAAGCCCGCAAATCCTACAACAGAGACAGAGAAAGTAAAAGGGGAGGAAAGAGGATCTGGATAAAACAATAATAAGGAGGGAAGAGAGGAGAGCGGAGAGAGAGGGGAGAGATGGAGAGGAAAGGGAGGGGAGAGAGGGAGGGAGCAAGGAAAGGGGAAGAGGGGGAGGGGAGGAGGAGAGGAGAGAGGAAGAGGGGAGAGGGGAGAGGAGTGGGAGAAGAGGGATGAGAGGAAGGGAAGGGAGAAGGGAGGAGAGAAGGGAGGGGACGAGAGAGGGAGGGAGGACGAGGGAGAGGGAGGTTTGAGGGGAAGGGAGAGGAGAGAGAGGGGAGAGAAGAGGGGAGGAGAGGCGAGAGAGGGGAGGGAGGAGGGAGAGAGGGAAAGAGAGAGAGGAGAGAGGCGAGAGGGGAGAGAGGGGGAGAGAGGGGAAGGGAGAGGGAGAGAGGGGAGAGGGAGAGAGGAGAGAGGGAGGAGAGAGAAGAGGGAGAGAGGAGAGAGGGAGAGAAGAGGGAGAGAGGGGAGATGGGGCGAGAGGAGGGAGAGAGGGAGAGGAAGTAGGAAGGGAGAGAGGGGAGGAGAGAGGGGAGAGGAGAGAGGAAGAGAGAGAAGTGGGAGAGGAGAAGGAGAGGAGAGAGGAGAGGGGGAGAAGAGGGGAAGGAGAGGCAGAGAGGGAGAAAGAGCATGGGAGAGGGAGGAGGGCAGGGAGAGAGGGGGAGAGAGAGAGGGGAGAGGGGAGAGGGGAGAGAGGAGGGGAGAGAAGGGGAGTAGGGGAGAGAGGGATAGTGGGAGAGAGGGAGAGGAGAGAGGGGAGAGGGAGGAGAGGGGAGAAGAAGGGGAGAGAGAGAGGGGAAGAGGAGGGGAGAAGGAGAGGAAGGAGCGAGAAAGGAAAGAGGGAGAGGGGAGGAGGAGAGAGGGGAGGGGAGAGAGGGGAGAGAGGAGAGAGAGGGGAGAGGAGAGGAGAGAGGAGGGGAGAGGAGAAAGGGAGGAGGAGAGGGGAGAGGAAGAGGAAGAGGGAGGAGAGAGAGGGGAGAGAGAGGGGGAGAGCAGGGAGAGGGAGGGGAGAGAGGGGGAGAGAGGGGGAGAGGGGGATGAGGGAAGAAGGGGAGAAGGAGGAGGGGAGAGAAGGAGAGGGAAGGGGGGAGAGGAAGAGGAGGGAGGAGGGGGGAGAGGGTGAGGGGAGTGAAGGGAGAGAGGGGAGAGGAAGAGGGAGAGAGGGAGAGAGAGGGAGGAAGAGGGGGAGAGAGGGAGGAGAGAGGGGAGAGGGAGAGGGGAGAGGGAGAGAAGTGAGAGGGGGGGGAGAGGGAGGAGGAGGGGAGAGAGAGGGGAAGGGAGGAGGGGGAGGGGGAGAGGGGGGGAGGGAGGGGAGAGGAGAGGAGAGAGAGGAAGAGGGAAGGGGAGAGGAGGGGAAGAGAGGGAGAGGAGAGGGGGGGAGAGGGGAGAGGGGGAGAGAGGGCAGAGAGGGAGAGAGGGGAGAGAAGGGAGGAGAAGGAGAGAGGGAGAGACGGGAGAGAGGGAAGAGAGGGGAAAGAGAGGCGAGAGAGGGGGGAGAGAGAGAGGGGAGAGAGGAGGGAGAGAGGGGAGAGAGGAGAGGGGAGAGAGAGGGAGAGAGACGGGTGGAGAGAGGGGGAGAGAGAAGGGACGAAGAGCGAGAGAGGCGGAGAGAGAAGAGGAGGGAGAGAGAGAGAGGGAGGAGGAGAGGGGGAGAGAGGAGAGAGGAGGGAAGGAGGGAAGAGGGAGAGAGGAGAGAGGGGGAGAGAGGGGGAGAGGGAGAGAGGCGGAGAGGGGGGAAGGGGAGAGGGAGGAGAGAGAAGGGGGAGAGAGAGGGAAGGAGAGGGGAGAGAGGGGAGAGGGAGGGAGAGAGGGAGAGAGGGGGAGAGAGAGGGGAGAAAGAGGGGGAGAGAAGGGGGAGAGAGAGAGGGGGAGAGAGAGAGGGGGGAGAGAGGGGAGAGGGGGAGAGAGGGGGAGAGAGGGGGGAGAGGGGGAGAGGGGGGAGAGA
>BJKM01001585.1:0-24462 GCA_015082035.1 Chaenogobius annularis | reverse complement strand
AATGGCTTCCCCACTCCTAAAGTATGGTATGGTTGTGTGGGGATAAAACGTTCTATTTTATTCCTCAAAATTGGTGTGGTACTTGTACTATTGCGCGATTAACACCTTCTTCTGTGGTTTTAGCTGATAACTTGATCAAAGATACTATTATGAAACAGGGCCACCATAATCCTCATCGTCATCACCTTAATCGCAGGCACGTCTCAGTGGGTGGCCGTGAATTAGGACAGGCCTATCTTCCCGGTACTGGAGAGAATCGCGAGCCACTAATCTCTGATCTCAGAGGTTGGTTAGGAACGTTACTCCCATTCCTTGGTACAGCTACAAATGCACACCGCATTAATATACGTTATATTGGGCAATTGAAGATTTAGCTCAAATTTTAGATGAAACATTGCTACAATTGGAGGATGGTTCTGAACTTAAAGCTGTAGCTTCAGTGGCGATGCAGAATCGTGTGGCACTTGACTCTCTCTTTGCAGAACAAGGAGGTATGTGTGCGGCTGTAGGCATTGGATCATTGTTGTACCTACATCCCTGACGGAAACTGGTAATTGGACTCAAATTAGACAAAAAGTGGAAGACCTGAAAAAGTACTTAGAATCGCAGGCATCTCCCAACTGGGGGTTGGGAGATCTTTTTCTCTAGCTCCTGGATCCACATTCTTCAACGTTTGGCTGTTATGATGTTGTTGTTTTTGTTTGCTCTTGCTATTGTTTGCTGTTGTGTCCTTCCCTTAGTACGAGGTATGTTATCTAGGGCTCTAGGTAAACTCCGCTCCTCCAGGTATCTACTACCAAAGACAAACTGCCACCAATGACAGGGTTCCGCCTGAAGGGGGCGATGAACAAGAGGACATGGAAATGGAATTAAGATGAACGTCTTGCTCTGGAATGGGCAGATCTGGAGGAGGGAGGCGACAGGGAGTGTGGTATTGCTTTTATTGATGAATAATCGTATTTTTGGAAGTTTTTGTTATGTTTTCTGTTACAGGTTTCTAGTTGTGTGTAAAATGGGATTGGTACGGACAGTTAAACCACTCCTCTATGTTCTGAGATTTCTTTCATGCATAAATCTCTCATTGTAAGGCTTCTAAAATGTACATTTGAAGGCGGTAAGTATAAGGTCTTCAAAGACCTCAGAAGGGGGAATTGAAGGGTTTTTCTACTTTTATATTACACTACCAGTATATGTTTTACACAGTATATGTTTTAAAGTTACTGTTTGAAAGTGCCATGTATAGTCTTGTGCAACGTGTTTTATCTGAGTTGCAGGAAGAGGTGCCTCCTGTGGTATTTCTGCTTTGTGTTATCTTAAGGTCATAAATCCCCAAAAACTGGGTTAAACTGGACTGACGAAAGCCAGGAGTGTAAGCAGGCGTGGTTGAAATAATATCAGAAAACCAGAACCTGAACCAATCACAGAAATACACGAAGAATGATCCCATCCTCCGCACTTGCATATTCATTATTATTCATGTGTTTTGTAATAAAATACTGGCGTTCGGGACGGGTGGTGTGGTTCAGAAGAAGTTAGAGGAGAGAACGACCATTGTTAGCGTCCTGGACGTCCAGACCTTGTATTAGGTGGCTTTGTAATAGGGAATAAATCTTCGAAGGAGAACTTGCTGAATCCTGGTCATCACTATACTGGTATGTGTTATTAGATCTGTAGCGCGTAGGAAAGCGTTGACCATTAAAACACTCCACTCTTACAGAAAACGAACACGGACTGTTGGCAGATTAATGATCAGCTGTGAAGGTAAAATAAAACAGGACAAGAATACACGGTGATTGCCTTTATTAATACCAACAGAGAAAAGAGCAGGCAACTTCAGTTTCTTGGGATTTTGTGGGAAAAAACGATACTTTTAAGAAAAAAAGCTTTGGCAATGTGTGGAGCGAAAGTTGGCTCTCAGGTCATACAGGATGTCAGATCCCTGTATGACCGGAGCAGGAGCTGTGTTCGGCATTGCCGCAGTAAGCATCAGACCTAATCCCAGTGCGTGTTGGACTCCGCCAGGGCTGCTCTTTGTCACCGGTTCTGTTCATCTGTTTTTATGGAAAGAATTTTCTAGGCACAGTCAGGGGTCGGAGAGGGGTCCAGTTTGGGGACCACAGGATCTCATCTCTGCTGTTTGCAGATGATGTTGTCCTGATGGCGCCATAAAACCTGGACCTGCAACATACACCTGGGACGGTTTAGAAGCAGTATGGGATGAGAATCAGCACCTCCAAATCTGAGGCCATGGTTCTCAACCGGAGAAAAGGTGGCTTGCCCTCTCCGGGTGGGTGGGGAGTCATTTGCCCCAAGTGGAGGAGTTCAAGTATCTCTGGGTCTTGTTCACGAGTGAGGGAAGGATGGAGCGTGAGATTGACAGAGGGATCGGTGCAGCATCCGCATTTATGCCGGTCGCTGCATCGGACTGTTGTGGCAAAGAACGAGCTGAGACAAAAGACAAAGCTCTTGATTTACCGTCAATCTTATACGTTCCTACCCTTAACCTATGGTCATGTGCTTTGGGTAATGACCGAAAGGACACGATCGCGGATACAAGCGGTCGAAATGAGTTTCCTCCGCAGGGTGGCTGGGCGTTCCGTTAGAGATAGGGTGAAGGAGCTCAGTCACACGGGAGGAGCTCGGAAGTTAGAGCCGCGTGCTCCTCCCACGTCGAGAGAGAGCCAGCTGACGGTGGCTCGGGCATCAGTTCCGGATCCCGACGGTGAGTGTGTTTCGGGCAGAGGCCCCGAGGGAAGACCCAGAACACGCTGGAGGGACTATGTCTCTCGGCTGGCCTGGGAACGACTAGTTGGAAGAAGTGATCTGGGGAGGGGGAAGTCTGGGAGTCACCTGCTTAGACTTTGCTGCCCCCCCCGCAACCCGCCCCGGGGGGGCCCGGGGATTTAAGCGGAAGAAGATGGATGGATGCGATGCGATGGAATAAATGTATACAAAATGTTATGTCCAGACAGTTTCTATTACTTGAGAATTGGGTCCTGGTTCTAGTCACGGACCCGAGCAGCAGCGTTCTGGATGTACTGCAGCTGTTTTACAGGCTCGTTTGGAGAGGCCAGTGAGCAGGCCGTTACAGTAGTCTAATCTGACTTGAGACAAATGCATGGATAAGTCTCTTCCAAGTCTGGTTTAAAACCCTATACTTTTGATTTTGGCAATATGTTTTAGATGGTGAAAAGCTGCTGATGTTGTTTGATTTGGTTCACACGGCTTGATCTGTTGGATGCAGTGACAGAGTGAATCCACTGGTCCATATTCGCCTGCCGTCAGTGAAACATAGATCTGAGTGTCGTCTGCATAATTGTGATAGGACACATTTTCGCTGCGTATCTCAACTGAGCCTAAATGGCGAAAGCATGTAGAGGTTGAACTGAAGGGGGTCCCAGGATTGACCCTTGGGCCCCACAGGTCAGGGGCATGTGGTCTGAGACCACAGTTGCCACTTTCAACCAAAGTAACTTCATGTCTTCCCAGATAGGACTTAAACCAGTTTAGGACAGTGCCAGTGGTGCCCACCCAGTCCTCTAGTCTCTGTAAGAGGGTCCCATAATCGACAGTGTCAAAAAGCTGTACTCAAATCTTATTGAATTAAGACTGATGCTTTGCAAGAGCAATCTTAGTGCTGTGATGAGGTCTAAAACCTGACTGGAAAACATCAAATGAGTTGTTTATAAAGAGGAAATCAGTGAGCTGTTGGTGAACAACCTTTTCAAGGACTTTGTACCAAAATGGCAGATTAGAGATTGGCAGGTAATTACTCTTCTTTCTTCTTTGGTGATGTTTGATGGCGGATGTAGAAAAATATTCAGTTGTTGTTCATGTGGACTCTGTTTTAGAAAATACGAAACGTTTCGACTCTCATCCAAGAGTCATTCTCAATCAGAGAAACAAGTCTGAGAACTCCTGTTTATATCCTACTCTGTGAGAGCCCTGCCCACAGGGCGGGACCTCCTGCTAATGGCCCATTGAAACTTAACTGGGATGGGCCTAATGTTCTATTGTTCCCTGCCTCGCCTTGAGAGCTTATTTAACATCTGAATGCCCTGGGCGTCTCCAGGGTTTCAGCTGACCATTATAAACAACTGGTCCTTGTCCTTTGGGTGAACCAGTTTTTGTCTTAACGTGTTCTGAGCTGGTGGGCTAGTGCTGTAGTGGGTGGTTGGAGCCAAAGAGCAGGTACCACTGGGAGTGATCAGAACATTACAACACAGAGCACAAGAAGTGCCACCAGCTCAGAGGGCAATAGGAAAGAGGAAGCACACGTCTGGAATGCTCTCTCAGCCTGTGGATACCCGACTTGGGCTCTGAACAAAGTGAAGAGAACCAAAAAGCAGGACAAAAGGGAGACAGAACCAAGAAGAAGGGTGTCTCTATCCCTTATGTTTCAGGACTGTCAGAAAAACTGCAACGAATTTTTAGACAACACGAAGTCCCTGTTTATTTCAAACTAGGCAACACGTTAAGACAAAAACTGGTTCACCCTAAGGACAAGATGCCGACACAAAAACAGAGCAATGTAGTGTATTCTATCCAATGCAGTGAAGAAAGTTGTAAAGAGCGGTACATAGGGGAGACTAAACAGCCACTTCACAAGAGGCTTTATCAGCACAGAAGACACGCAAGTTCAGGACCACAGAGCGCCGTGCATCTTCATCTCAAAGCCACAAACCACTCTATTGAAGACAGTGAGGTGGAGATTCTTAGCAGCAGAAAAGATGGTTTTAAAGAGGAGTTAAGGAGGCAATCTTTGTTAAAAAAGAGAATCCTTCATTAAATCGTAATGGAGGTTTAAGATTCAACCTTCCAGTTGTTTATAATGGTCTGATGAAACCCTGGAGACACCCGGGGGATTCAGATGCTTAATAAGCACTCAAGGTGAGGCAGGGAATAATAGAACATTAGGCCCATCCCAGTTAAGTTTCACTGGGCCATTAGCAGGAGGTCCCGCCCTGTGGGCAGGGCTCTCACAGAGTAGGATATAAACAAGAGTTCTCAGACTTGTTTCTCTGATTGAGAATGACTCTTGGATGAGAGTCGAAACGTATCGTATTTTCTAAAACAGAGTCCAGATGACTTACAACTGAATCTTTTTCTACAGTGGAGCCCTCCTGGACGAATGAGGGATTACACCGACATGTTTTATGGCGGTTGTTATCCATAATGTTATATTACCGCCATTCTTTAGACTTTATTCATTAGACCCCACTCTTTAGATGTTGTTGTTGGTGCTTCTAACGGCGGCCGGCAGCCAACCGCAAAGGCGTATCCTTCCTCTTCTTCTTGACACTATGGCATCCATAGTGCCACACCACTGCCACCCACTGTAGTTGTGACTCTTGGAGTCACTTTCGCTGTTGTCACCACCCTCCATGGCAGTCGGCAATTGAGCGTGCAATACAATGACGCATCCAACTCTACAGTCTTCCCATTAACCCTGTGTTACATAAGTAAGTAACTATAGCATGTGACTGGATCGTAAGAAGATTCCGCAGATTGAATTACGGCCTATTAGTCTGAAACCACAAAGACAATTCTGTTCTTTCTCTTTCATATGCTGTACGGTGAAGCAGCACATGCTCAACAGTAGGATGGTAGGATGTTTGCCTATCCTACTCAGTAATTGAGTCCAGTGGGGCCCATTCACATGCGAGCAAAGGCTCTCTCTACCCCCATGTTTCCTGCCCATGGAACTGCATGGACCAACACTACTCTGTATCTGATATAAATGTCATCCAGTATCACAACGATTCCAATAGTCCTGCCAGAGTTTATACACATGACTCTTAATAATGGGGTTGACTTCATGTTTGCCTATTTCAACCAGTGTCATCAATTGATGCACTGATTCTTAGCCAGCAAATCAGCCATTTCATTACCATCCACCCCAGCGTGTGCATGAACCCAAATGAAGGAGACCCTCACATCTTTCCTGGACAGAGAGAATATCAGATTGAAGATGCTATGTAGAATGTCCTGTCTGCTTTCCTGATTTAATGATTTGCAGTGCAGAGAGGCTGCCAGAAGCTATTGCAACATTGCAAGGTAGATTCAGCCCACTCCATCGCCAACCATATCACTATGAGTTCCGTGGAGAAGACAGAGATGATCTGTTAACTTCTTCTTGACCACCACCTCAAGGTCAGGTATGAAAAAGGCAGCGGCAGTTTTCTGCAAGCTCCCAAATCCTGGTCAGATAGACAATGCAGCAGATTATTCGCTTTATTTATTATTATCTCTAGTCTTATTAATGTGCTGTCAAAGCTTTTCGTCAAAGATGACTCCTAGGAATCTCACTTCCCCGACCTGTTCAAAGACCTGTCCATCCAATTTAAGAGAGACTGTAATGGAAAAATGTCATGTCATTCTATCAATGTATCAGATAATATTATCTTGTCTCCGGCAAAGTCATTGGTCAAGACAGAGCTTTGGGAGTCAGATCCTTGAGGGTTGTTTTTCTTTTGATCGGAGCTGATTTGATTGTGACAATGTGCGTACGTGTCAATGTATGTACTGCCTTTAAAAGGATGTGTACTGTCGTTGTTCTGGAGTTGAGGGAAAACTGATCTTGTCAGGGAAAGTGATTATTTATTGTGCACGAGTAGATAAAGATCCACCTTTTGAGAAAGACAGACTCTTTTCACCTCTTTGTTTCTCGGTTCTAATTTACAGAAATTCCACAACAAGACTCATGCCGATTAGAGAAACAAATCACTTGGGATTTCTGTGCGGACAACTTAAATCCCCAATTCCACTGCTACACCTGCCAGATTGCTCTTTGCATTTTCTTCACAATAACTTGGAGATCCACAATGCACAATTTGCACTTCTACTGCCCCACAAAGTGCTTTGTGCATTAAAATCTCCGCACCAAACGGTTTTCTCTTGAACATCCTTGTCAATACCATTTAAAGAATATAGCATTAGCTCATTGCACGGGTTATAAAAGTTAACTACAGTGACAGTATCATTGCCAAACCAAATTCTAATAGCCATAGCTTCTAGCGCTTTACTCACATTGAGTGTAATTAAGGCCATTCCGAATAAACATAGCTGCCCTGCTCCCTGTCATTCTTTCCACTCGTATATCCTTGTATTATGAAATCCCTTATAGGTTGTAACCAAGTCTCCTGTACACAAATCATATGAGCTTTGTCCTGTAACGTAGAAACAAAATGCTTAAATTCTTGGCCATTAGCAAGAAGGCTTCGCGCATTCCATTGCACCACCAGGACATGTCTGCAAGGGAGGAATTTCTTTACCCGGTTTCTCCAGGTGGGGAATTTCATTACTCTGACTCCTTTGTAGCTCGTTTTCTACTTCTGGCCACTCAGGATCTTTTGTTCCAAGGTTACTTCCTGTGGCTTTAGTGATGACCCTGATCTTTTCAGACTTCTTTTGCGTTTGAGCAGTACAGTTAATGACTTCCACCATAAAGAGGAACAATTCCTTCCTTTTCATAACCAAGATATCATCAGCACTCTATGAAGCTTTACCCTTGGAGCTCCACACTGCTGGTTTCTTTCACTTTGCTCTGGGTGTATAGTGGATACAGTCACCTCATTTCTTGGCACTTTCTTGACTGCCTGCGCATAGAATATACCTTGAGATACCTTAATTTTCTGTACCACAACAGCCCTTTTGCTAACTTTGCATCCCCTGTAAGCAGAGCTATGCCCTTCCCCACAGTAACAGCATTTCAGTTTTGCACCTTCGTCACATTTCCCGTACCCGTTATTCCCTGCACATTTACCACATCTTTGCTTCCCTTTGCAGACTGCTGCTATATGACCATAGTGCTGGCACTTGAAGCAACGCAGTGTGGCAACGTAGGGTCTCCAGGGTTTCAACAAACCATTATAAACAGCGGGAAGGTTGAATCTCAAACCTCCATTACAAATTAAGGAAGGAGTCTCTTTTTTAACAAAGATTGCCTCATTAACTCTTCTTTCAAACCATCTTTTCTCCTGCTCAGAATCTCCACCTCACTGTCTTCAATAGAGTGGTTTGTGGCTTTAAGATGTAGATGCACGGTGCTCTGTGGTCCTGAACTCGCGTGTCTTCTGTGCAGATAAAGCCTCTTCAGAAGAAGCTGTTTAGTCTCCCCTATGTACCGCTCTTTACAGCTTTCTTCACTGCATTGGATAGAATACACTACATTGCTCTGTTTTTGTGTCGGCATCTTGTCCTTAGGGTGAACCAGTTTTTGTCTTAACGTGTTGCCTGGTTTGAGATAAACAGGGACTTTGTGTTGTCTAAAAATTCTATGCAGTTTTCCTGACAGTCCCGAGACATAAGGAATAGAGACACCCTTTCTTCTAGGTTCTGTTTCCCTTTTGTCCCTTTTGTCCTGCGTTTTGTCCTGCGTTTTGTCCTCTTGTCCTCTGTGTTGTAGTGTTCTGATCACTCCCAGCTTGTGCTGTAGTGGGTGGTTAGAGCCAAAGTGCAAGTACTGATCCGTGTGTGTGGGTTTCCTATATACTTCTATCTGGAGCTTCCCATCCTCTGCTCTGATAGTGGAACAATCAAGAAAGGCCAAGCAATTCTCCTTAGCATCTTCTCTTGTAAACCTGATATGCGGGTCCACTGCATTGATGTGCTCTGAGAAGGCTTCCAGCTCTTGTTTTTTAATTATCACAAAAGTGTCATCCACGTAACGGTATCAAAGACTTGGAGCAATGCCTGAAAAGGAGGTCAGTGCCTTCTTCTCAAAATGCTCCATGTACAAGTTGGCCACTATGGGAGGGACGGGTGAGCCTATGGCACAGCTGTGAATCTGTCTGTAAAAATGTCCCCGGAATTGAAAGTATGTGGTGTTAAGACAGATGTCTAGTATTTCGCAGATGTGTTCAGGTGTCAGTTTGGTCCTTTCCTGTAGGTGGTGTCTTCCTGCAGTCTCGTCCTAATCGCTGCTACTGCCTCAGAGGTCGGGATGCAGGTGAAGAGGGACACAACATCATAAGAAACCATCAGATCATCTGAGTCCAATTGGAGATGTTTCACTTTGTCCACAAAAGTGTGTGTGTTTTCCACATGATGTTCTGAGTTCCCCACCAATGGTGCCAAGATAGTTGTTAAATGCTTGGCCACATTGTATGTGATGGAATCAGTGCTGCACACAATGGGTCTGAGTGGAACATTCTTTGTGAATTTTGGTCCATAAAGTCCATAAATGCATAGAATAGCTTAGCCTGTCTATCACCTCCTCTTTTTCAAGCTTCTGTAAACAGTCTATCACCTTCTTCTTGTAGCCACTGGTCGGGTCTCTTTTCAGACGTTCGTATGTGGCTGTGTCCTCGAGGAGGCTGTGGACTTTGGCTTCATAATCAGCTTTATTAAGAATCACAGTGCAGCGCCCCCTGTCTGCTGGAAGAATGTCTATGCTGTGATCTTTTTGTAGTGCTGAGAGTGCCTTCCTCTCCTCAGATGTGATATTTGAAGGAGGAAGTTTGGCGCTCTTCAGAGTAGCTGTGACGCGTAACCTTCGTCTTTCTCTGTCTGTGACAGGACGCGGTCTGATAGGTTCTTGAACTGTTTTTGCTGGTTTTTGCGGTCTGTCCCTATACTTCTGTCATGCTCGTCCTTACCTGGGCCCTTATTATTCAAGAGGATGTTAAACTTCTTGATTTGGCGTTCCTTGCTCTTTTTGTGGTGTGCTTCTTGTGCTGTCTGTGTAAAATCCATTGCTCTCTTGAAGGCTTCTTCAGGGAGGATGCTGGTTAATTTCTTCTGCAAAGTTTCTGTTCTGTCTTTCAGGTAAAAAATTCTGACGTTGTTTTCCTGGATCCTTTCACTGAGCATCTGCATTAACTTCCTTCTCCAGATCTTCTTCTCCTTCTCTGTGTCCTTTAACTGGTGGTTCGCTCTTCGGGATCATATTGTTTTGTCTGCATCAGAGATTGGACCTCAGGTGGTTTCTGTTGTCCGCTAATTTCTTGGCTGTGGATTCGAGTTCCCGAACTAATTTAAAGTTTTTTTCCCCCAAAATTCTTAGAAACATGTCGGTGTAATCCCTCAATTGTCCAGGAGTGTTACATTGTAGAAAAATATAACATTTTAGTCATCTGGACTCTGTTTTAGAAAAAACAAAACATTTCAACTCTCATCCAAGAGTCATTCTCAATCAGAGAAACAAGTCTGAGAACTCAGGTTTATATCCTACTCTGTGAGAGCCCTGCCCACAGGGCGGGACCTCCTGATAATGGGCCATTGAAATGTAATTGTAATGAATGAAGTATAAAGTTGGTACTGTTTGTGGGGGAGGGATGCTGTAGGCAGCAGGATGATAAACGGGCTCTTTGCCGTGACTCGTACCCCGTGGTCACAAGGGGGGTGAGGACCTTTATCGCGGCACGCGGCTTTATTTCTTCTTCTTCTTCTTCTTCTTCTTCTTCTTCTTCTTCTTCTTCTTCTTCTTATTCCTTTATAGCACATAAAGGAACTTTTGCGGTAATGTGAGGATGAGACACCTAGGGCAGTATTTTTCCCCTGGAGTTACCTATTTTGCTACTTTGCCGACCTTAATGCTGGCATTAAAAGGCTGGACTTGGCCGCTGGAGGCTGGAGTGGGATGTGCCAGTCCATATATGGTGAAAGTGTTTGAAACCCATGACTGATAACTGTGGCATTCAAAAGCACTACCTGCTTTTGCACCACCATTTTTCAATGTGTTCTCAAAATGTAAAAAATTAAATAAATGAATACATTAAAATATTGAAATGCAGCTTTGGAGTGTTGTTTCTTTATTTAATTCAACTTTATTTGCTTTGCGCTATGCGGAGAGCTCGCCATTATCAGTGGGGTGCCCTGAGTAAATCCAGACTAAACCAGGTCCAGAACAGTCCACACACACATCTCTGAACTCGACTTGTGATCCATAAACAAGGGCAAGCCGCAGCAACAGAGCTATGGGAGTGGAAGATCCCAAAGCGCACACCACCAGACTGCTACAATGACCAGCAATATCCCCGGTGCCAGGCCAGATGGTTGTCACCCAGCGTGGAGAGTTTACAGGCATAGATGTGTGAGGGGACTTCTTGTGCGTAACCGTGGCACTTGCACTTGCCCTGCCGCAAGCTCAGTCCCAGTTGCCCGTTGTTTGGAGCGTATGTCCTCAAGATGGGCTTGTGCTAATTTAACCGGACCTGAGAGCTCGAGGGGAAGCTGCGTGGTCTGCAGGGCGCGTAAACGGTGCTCACACTGTGTCTGATCTTATGTGTGGATCTCGTGTTGGGCTGTCAGTCTGTGCCAGTCTTACATAGACTAGGACAAGGATTTTGGGGGAATGTGACGTGACAGTGGGGATTTATTAGACATTTTCCACGCCCTCAAATTGCTTTACTCCACCTCATATTTTGGCATAATCACACCTCATGTTTAGAATTCCACACCCTTCATCATCAATTTTGCAGACTGCGAGATGTGACTTAATGAGCTCTGCTGCGCCCATGTTAATGCTACCTCTGAGGGCAAAATACGGCCCAGAGTCGTAAAAAGCCCCAGGGTGAAATAGTATTTCTAACCTGTACAAATGTAGCGGTTTGCTTCTACAAATGTTTAATATTTTTACTATTTCTTTGATTTTCAGGGTATTGATTGATGACATTTTGTTGATGATATGAACAAAAATAAAACCATGTTTAATTATTATCATGAGAGGGGAAATCTTAAGGGAAAATTTCATTCCACCCTTTCAAAATCTCACTGTCTTGATACTAAGTCTGCTGCCCATTATTAAATCACAGGATGTGTGAAGATTAACGTTGTGTTGTTAAGATAGGACAAAGAATACTTGTGCACACTTGTAGACTAAATAAATAATCATGATTGGACTAAAGACAACGCTCCGGAAAAAAAAAATGGGATCCCTCATATGGGATATCTAGGGCAAAGAATGGAGGTCTCCTTTAAATTTGCAGCCTTCATAACACGTTCTTTCATACGATCGGTAAGAAACCTCATTATCGGGCCTCGTAGTTTATCAGAAGCTGGTCTTGGTTTGCCCAGGCTGAGATTGTTCCTACGTGATCTGGACTCCAAATCCAGGATCATAATTTTCATATTCTTGTCCTCTGCAGTCTGCAGCATCATCACCTGGGCCCGCAGCGCCATCTCAAGCTTCAGTGTCTGCAGCTCAGCCGTATTGTCTGAAATACGCTATTCAGCGTCGTCGATGCTTTTTTCGTTTCCTCTCCTCTCTTTCAACTCCCTTATGTTGCATTCAAATTGGTTTAGTCGGGCAGCGCTGCCCGCTGCTCTCAGTGATGCCATGCCACGCTGCATTTTGCATTTCATTTTGCACATCATGGGGGCCAACTATTGTAGGGTTATCTCTGCTCCTCTTTCTGACAAGGCCCTGAGGTTCCACATCTAGGTCGGCGGAACCCCATCGTGCCGTGGGGAAAAGGCTGCGGTCCGTCGCGCTTGTGAGGCAGGCTGTTTCCCAAATGAGCTGCGATCCGTCAGCTTTGATTATTTAGGTGCCGAAGCGTTACCCCTTTCCCTGTTAACTCATCTCTTGTTCATCTTTTATGGGATTATATGGGTCGAACGGTGAATTTAAAGTAAATTTCGGCAGCTGTGGAGCAAGTGCGTGTGTCTAGCTTGTCATAAGTCTTGCCAGAGTTTTCAGACCATCTTAAACAGCAGTGTCAAATTCATTTTGGGCCGCGGGCCGAATTTAGATCCTCAGGCTTGGTCGCGAGCCAAACATAACGGAAAAAATAAAACAATAAAACATTTAAGAAATAGCTTTATATAGAGTTAGTATGGTATTTTTCAGTGGTTATGGGGATGGGTCACAAACAAGATAAGAAATAGATAAGGATAGGGAATGTGCAGATGGTGAGTGAAGGCCGAATCTTGTTTTTTGCAAATGTCTGTATGTGGCTTCAGTATGGTCTCGCCAGCCCGGGGAGATAAGTAAGAGGGAGAGAGATCGAAGGGCACAGGAGGGAAATAGAGAAAAACTACTTCAATACAGTTTGTTGATCAATAATTTGCGATCAAATAATTTCAAATCATTTCTGGTCCTCCGTGTGCGATCAGCTTGATTCATTGAGTTACTCCATCCTAAAGCGAAAAGTTCCTGCTTCCTTGATTGAATCTCCCAACGTTTTTTGCATCTCCGTGATCGGAAATAAGATGTTACGTTTCAGATCAGTGAGTAGTTCTATGTGGACACTGTTGCACAAATCTGCAGCAGGTGAGTCCATATTCATGCATCAGCAGCAGGAACAGGATCATGGATGTGGGATATGATTTTTGATATGAAATGTTGATATCACTGACCTGTGGCTATTGCTGCACAAACTCTATATGAGCACACTATTTGTATAGTAGTTTAAGCTGACCTTAGTGACAAATGATTCATGTTGTGAATGAAATGAGGTAATTCTGTTTGCAATCACAGTCACATTAGTGTGGACACAGTCAGAGCTCACAGCAGCATCACTCTGTCATGTTCAGACTTTATTACACTCTGACCTGTGTTTTTACCTGTGGCTCCTGATCTGTCCATGTTGGCACTTGCTTAGATGTTTTCCTCACAGAGCTGTAATCACAGAAGTGTTTTCTTGTTGTTAGCTCCACATTAGCGCCGCACATAGCACAGCTTTAACATCCACAAAACCACCTCCTTTCTTTCTTCCGTCTGTTTCCCTACAGCTACATGTCCCATTCCCCATTCAGACTTCTCTGCTCAAAGGGTGATTAATGCTTCTCCATGAAGTCCACGCGTACATCCCCAATGCATTAAATTCAATTCAATTCAATTACATTTATTTTTGTAACACCCAAAATCACAACAGTAGTTGCCTCGAGGGGCCAATTGCAAAGCTTGCAGCTCTTGCTATGTACGTGCCGCAAGCTCTGCAATTGGCCGCCGTATGCGTTGTGGAGGTCTGCGTGGATTTGGCGGAAAACCAAAAACCAGCCTCAAGTCTGTAAAGTTTAGTGAGCATCGGCACTTCTCAACCCTTGGCACTCCAGCTGCACTTGGCACTCCAGCAGTGCTGCCAAAGGCAGCTGCTGCAAAGGACTGTGGGACTCATAGTTCTAGCAGTAAAAATGCTATCTATCTATCTATATATCATAAATTAATAAATATATATTAGAAATGCTTTGAAGGCAGGATTAAAACATCTGGGGGGCCGGATGTTTGACCCCTGAGCTAAAAACTGCTGGTTGTGTTTGCTGATGTGTGCATTGTGTTACCATGACAACATAGAACTGTCTATAGAAATACATGCAGCTCACCCCCAGTGTGATGTCACTGCAAAGTATCAATTAACAAGCTCTATTCAGGACTGCCATATTCTGCGGAAATGCAAATGATTGAACCGGGCACATCTTATAAATGCCTGATAAATGTTTGGTCCTTTACAAATGTCTAATGTACAGGATCAAATGTCTAATGTACAGGATCAAACATGGTTCTGGTCCTCCTTCACTGCATGACTTTGTGAACTTTAGCTCCAGTGAGGGCAGAGTGAGCAGAAGCAGTGCAGAAGGCTGCATCATGACTCGTAGAGGAACTGACTGTCTTCTTTGTCAAAGCTTCCCAACAGAACACTGAGCCTGAAGAATCAGATGTGTGAGCACTCGTTGTATATCATTGAATTTGTCTTTGCAGTTTTATAGTAAATTTTTCTCATTTTTGATGTGTGATTTTTAAGTGTAGGCACTTTTAGGATGGATTCTTCACATCACACAAGAGATGAACTTGCAAAAGAGCTCAAATCAGCTAACTCTGACACATTTACATTGTTTGTGCTACATGATTGCGCAATGTAATGAGAGAGGAGGAGAAAAGGAGGAGAGGATGAGCGACAGAACAGTGGACGCTGGCTGTAATGATCTGAGCATTTGCTGCAGTCTTTTTCGTCCTGTTCTGTGGAGCTCAGCACATCCTCAGAAATACCCCTCCTCCTCGTCTTCCTCTTTCTCCTCTTCCTCTCCTCCATCAGCCCCTCCCCCATTCCCTCAACCTCTCCCTCTCTCTCATCCGGACTCCTGTGAATGGAGCCGAGAGCATTTGCCAATTGCAGGGAGAAAGAGGTTCTGCAGTCTGTTCTGTTTGTGTGAGCGATAGAGGGGGGAGGGGAGGGGAGAGAGAGAGAGAGGTGGGGGATTGCCTTTTCAGCACTTAATAGGCTCTAGTCGTGTGTATGTGGTTTAAACCAAGACGCTGAAGATGAACAGTGTGTTGTTATCATCGGACAAAGAACAACTAATCTGTTATGAAGCTAATCTATCAAGGTCTTGTCCCCATTTACTGGTGTTAAGTGTTTTTATTTAATGCATATGTGGCATTCCCGCCTCCTGGTTTGGTATAAAATGTATGTTTCTGGTTTTGACTTCACTGAGGGACAGACGGGACTCGTGGAGGGACACATTGTTACACACATTACTTGTGCACACTTTGTTACTTGTGCACACTCAAGTCTGTCAAAAGGAAATCTACAACACAGGTGAACAGGTACAAATGTTACATTTAGAGATTTCAATTAGAAACTAATGTTTACTCACATATATTATTACATGTTTTTCATCATGTAATGTTTACTTAGAAATTGAAGGCAATTTATATGTAAAAACTACCAAAATTTCACATCCTGCTTTCCGAAGAGTGCAGACGCTTTCCTGCTTGATCCTGATCCTTATTTATTTTGCTTTTTAATCAGTTTTTGTCTTCCAAACATTTTTAATTATGACTTTTTAAGTAAACCAAGGATTTTAAGACAACAAATCTGACGAGCCAGCTAAATGCCCGGGAGAAGGGAAAATGAATGTGAATGCTGTTGAAAATATCAACAAGAAATTCATGAGCTACAAGCTTGCTGGGACATTTCCAAGTCCCAATGAACATTGTTTATTTTATTTTCTACTGTAGCCTTCGAGGCAACTACTGTTGTGATTTTGGGCGTTACAAAAAAAAATTGAATTGAATTGTATTGAAGCATGGATAGTCGCTTTGGAATCTGAAAAAGGACTCCAAGATACAATCCCAGTGTCATCCAGTGGAAAAAAGTCCAAATTTTTTACAAGAAAAAATGCTACTTTCAACCAAAACCGGACAGACTCTGTGTCGTTCCCAAAACTCGCTGCAAAGCCTAAGCGATACAAAGACAATGTAATGTCACCTAAAATAAGGAAAAATTTAATACATGACGTGTCTAAAAGGCAGCAGACAGAGAGAGAATCTGTGCCAAACGTCAAAGTCGTCTTGATTGGGGATGGTGCGATAAGTCACGTGATGCATGAAAAAATGAAATTACATTCTTTTCCCAGCACCACAGTTACTGAGATTACATCATGCATTTTGAATGTTTTGGCCACAAATAAAGGAGTTAAACTGCTGATTGTGCATGTGAGTGCAGTGGACGTACAACGGGAAGAGACTGAAGTTTTGAAAAGAGACTTCTTGGAGTTATTCGACGTGCTTGATAAAATGGAAATCAAAACATTCGTAAGTGGACCTCTTCCAAACATCGACAGGAAGATAAACAAGTTTAGCTGCTTCAGCTGAACACATGGCTGTCCAAAGAGTGTGCAACAAGAGGATTGCACAACATTGAGAACTTCTATCTATTCTGGAAACGAGAGGACCTGTTTAAGAGAAATGGCCCACACCTATGCAGAGGTGGAGTGAGGGTGCTGACAGGGGAAGTTAATGGACTGGGCCTGGACAAGGTCCTGAGCAGATAGAGAAGAGAGGAATGAGAGAAGAATTTCTGCTCCATCAATGTTTCAACATCAGCAGCACCACAACCACAGCCTCCACCAAAGGATTCATTAGCAGCCGCTCCACCACCACCAGCAAAGGATTCAACTCCAGCTGCGCCACGATCACCTCCACCGCCTCCAGCAAAGGACTCATCTGCAGCACCACAACATTCTTCACCGCGGCCAGTGCAGGAGTCATTTCAGTCCTCTCCCGCACGGTCCTCATCGAAGGCCTTGGACCCATCTGTGACAGGCCGGGCAGAATCCTTGCTAGCGCCCCTGCCCTTTCGGAGAAGCCCTGGGTCCCCCCTGCAACATCTACTCCCACTAAAGATTCTTCACTCTCCTTTCCATCTCCACCCTCACCCAGGGGCCTTCCCAGCCATCTTGAATATCTGATCAAATCAGGCATTAAGATGGCTCCACTCGCGCCTAATATAGCAAGATCAAGAGTTCTGATATCAACGATGATGAACTCTCCCCTCACTGCTGTTACACAGACAAAAACGGCCCCACCTAAACCCCCCAGCCTTTCACCTGGTTCCAAACTCTCACTGGCTTCCGCTACACCAACAAAAGCCCTCCCAACTAGGATGCACTGGGTCTCAGCGTTGCCGGGTCTTATAGTCATCAAACCGACCCGGAGCCCTGTGTAAAAACAGCCTCCCCTAGTACTATTTCTGTAGTCACACAGATGAGAAAACAAAATGCGAGTCAGGTTGTCCAATCTGAGAAATTGTATTCATATTCCCTGTAAAAAGATAACGCCCGGTCCCACTGAAACTAGTCTGAAACTTGCTGTGCTAAATGTCAGATCCTTATGTAACAAATCATTTTAAATTAATAATTGTATTTCTTCTTATAATCTTAATTTTATGTTTTTAACTGAAACATGGCTTGACAAAAACACAGGAAATTTAGTTCTAATAGATTCTGATCCACCCAACTTTATGTTTGAATCTGAAACACGAGAAAAAAAAAAGGGAGGAGGTGTGTGTGCTTTTGTTAGAGATGAAATAGTTACCCACAGGTTGTCCTTTGGGGTGTTTTCAACATTTGAGTACGTAGCCTTTAAAATTGAGCTAAAACAGTCTCCATCCTTTATTTTCATTGTTATACAAGCCTCCTCAGCACTGCAAAAGTTTTATTGATGATTTTACTGAGATGCTTTCAGTTGTATGCACAGACTTTGATGGTTTGGTCATAACAGGTGGATTCAATGTTCATGTTGATAATATTTGTGATGGAAACGCAAAAAAGCTTCATGCTGTTCTTGAAACTTTTCGGTCATACTCAGCGCGTGAGTGGCCCCACCCACAGCAGAGGGCACACTCTAGATCTTCTAATTACAAAGGGGGTTAATATTTCAAACGTCAATGTGGTCGATGTTGCTCTGTCTGATCATTTCTGTGTCTTCTTTGACCTGTCAGTTTTTCCCAGACCACCAGCTGGTCCTGCAGTTGTCCGGAGGAGACACATAAATTACAGCACGGGAAAACTTTTTATGGAAATGATTAACTTTGAAAATGTCTCATGTTCTAATGTAAATAATTTGTTAAACTCTGTTACATCTAGTGTTTTTAATGTTCTCGACACCATTGCCCCTATGAAGGCTAAAATTGTTCATAACAAGCAGAAGGCACCATGGAGAAATGATGATTCGGTCAGGGCACAGAAAAGGGAGTGCCGCCGGCCGAACGAAAATGGCGCATGTCAAAGCTCCAGGTTCAGAAAGAGATTTACAGAGAGAAGTTGTACATGTACAACCTCATTTTATGTAGAACTAGGGAAGGATATTTTCCTGAAATAATCGGAAGCTGTAGTAACAACTGGCGTGTCCTGTTTGCCACAGTAACAGATGAACAAACCCTCCAGCTCAGCTGCCGTTAGAACTCATTTCCACATCCAAGTGTAATGAGTTTGCATTATTCTTTAATGACAAAGTTCAGGGCATTAAAAATGCTATCAATTCTACAATGCAAAAAATAACCCTCAAACCACCTACACACTTAGAGCTGACTCACTTTGCACCTGTAACTGACAAAACTGTCCAGGAGATCATCACCAGTCTTAGTTCATCTACATGCTGCCTTGATGTGTTACCCACCACATTTCTAAAGTCTGTGCTAAACAGTTTGTTAGCACCTTTCACTCAAATAGTTAACATGTCGCTTCAATCTGGAACATTCCCAATTTCTTTGAAAACTGCGGTCATAAAGCCTCTCCTGAAGAAGAGCAGTCTTGATGCCGCAGTACTGAGTAATTACCGGCCCATCTCTAATCTGCCATTTTGGGGCAAAGTCCTTGAAAAGGTTGTTTACCAACAGCTCACTGATTTCCTCTTAATAAACAACTCGTTTGATGTTTTCCAGTCAGGTTTTAGACCTCATCACAGCACTGAGACTGCTTTTGTCAAGGTGACAAATGGCATCCACCTAAGCACTGACGCGGGACAAGCCTCAGTCTTAATTCTGTTAGATCTGAGTGCTGCTTTGGACACTGTCGATCATGGGACCCTCTTACAGAGACTAAGGGTCTGGGTGGGCACCACTGGCACTGCCCTAAACTGGTTAAAGTCGAAATTGGTAGCTGCGTCTCAGACCAGATGCCCCTGACCTGTGGGGTGTCTCAAGGGTCAATCTTGGGACCCCTTCTGTTCAACCTCAACATGCTGCCGTTAGGTCAGTTGGTACGCAGCGAGAATGTGTCCTATCACAATTATGCAGACGACACTCAAATCTATCTTTCAGTGACGGCAGGTGAATATGGACCAGTGGATTCACTCTGTCACTGCATCCAACAGATCAGTGTGTGGATGCAAAACAACTTTTTCCAGCTGAACTCAGACAAGACTGAAATCATGGTCTTTGACCCACTGAAACAAGAGAAAGTGTTAACAGTCACCTCCAGAGTCTCGCTCTAAAAACCTACAAATCAAGTTAGAAATCTGGGGGTAATAATGGACTCAGACTTAAATTTAACAGCCATGTCAGATCAATAACATCAGCAGCTTTTTACCATCTAAAAAACATTGCCAAAATCAAAAGTATAGTGTCTAAACCAGACCTGGAGAGACTTATCCATGCGTTTGTCTCTAGTAGATTAGACTACTGTAACGGCCTGCTCACTGGCCTCTCCAAACGAGCTGTAAAACAGCTGCAGTACATCCAGAACGCTGCTGCTCGGGTCCTGACTAGAACCAGGAAGTACGATCACATTAGTCCTGTGCTCAGGTCTCTGCACTGGCTCCCTGTGGCTCAGAGAATGAGACTTCAAAGCAGCTCTGCTTGTATACAAGTCTCTCCATGGCCTAGCACCAAAGTACATCTCGGACATGTTAGTGCCATATGAACCATCTCGGACTCTGAGGACCTCAGGGACCGGCCTCCTGCTGGTGCCCAGAGTCAGGACTAAACATGGGGAATCTGCGTTTCAGTTTTATGCAACTAAAATCTGGAACAGTCTTCCTGAGGATGTGAGACAGGTTCTACTCTGGCAATGTTCAAATCTAAGCTAAAAACTGTTTTGTTTGGCTGTGCATATGACTGAAATAATTTTCTTTGCACTCTTCTCTTTTATGGCTTGAACTATTTGACGGATAGCCTTGAAAATGGCATTTTTAAATTAAGATTTTGTGATTTCTGCCATGTCTTTGTGATTTTAATGCGTTTTTTTCCTGTTATGTGAAGCACTTTGAATTGCCATGTGTACGAATAGATTTACCTTGCCTTACCGTGCCTAAGGCTTTGTTGATCTCCGTCCAATAAATTTGAAAAACAAGACAATCCCAAAACAAAAGTTTATTTGTTTCCTGGCTGCCACATCCTCTCCAACAGTCTCTTCCTGAGCTCCTTGTAGATTCAATTAAATTCAATTTATTTTTGTAACGCCCAAAATCACAAACAGTAGTTGCCTCGAGGGACTAATGTGGTGGAACTTTTGCAGTTGTTGGCGAACCTCATATGGAATAACTGGGGCGAAGAAGACACGCTTGCCTTTGTAATGGAGGTCTCCTTTAACCCTTGCAGCCTTCAAGACGCGTTCCTTCACACGGTCGTTGACAAACTTCATAATCAGGCCTCGTGGTTTATCTGCTGCTTGTCTTGGTTTGCCCAGGCAATGTGCTCTTTCGATTGTGATGGTGGGGACCTCAACTCCTGAGTTAATAAGGATCTTAGGTATGATCTTCTCCGAGAAGGCAAGGCAAGGCAAGGCAAGTTTATTTGTAGAGCACAATTCGTACACAAAGCAATTCAAAGTGCTTCACACAACAGGAAAAAAATGCATTAAAATTACAAAGATATGGCAGAAATCACAATCTTAGTTCAAGACATACAAAGAGAAGAGTGCAAAGAAAAGCATTTCAGTCATATGCACAGCCAAACAAAACAGTTTTTAGTTTAGATTTGAACACTGCCAGAGTAGAACCTGTCTCACATCCTCAGGAAGACTGTTCCAGATTTTAGCTGCATAAAACTGAAACGCCCATTCCCCATCCGAGATGGTTCATATATGGCACTAACATGTCCGAGATGTACTTTGGTGCTAGGCCATGGAGAGACTTGTATACAAGCAGAGCTGCTTTGAAGTCTATTCTCTGAGCCACAGGGGGCAGTGCAGAGACCTGAGCACAGGACTAATGTGATCGTATTTCCTGGTTTTAGTCAGGACCCGTGCAGCAGCGTTCTGGATGTACTGCAGCTGGATGTACTGCAGCTCGTTTGGAGAGGCCAGTGAGCAGGCCGTTACAGTAGTCTAATCTACTAGAGACAAACGCATGAATAAGTCTCTCCAGGTCTGGTTTAGACACTATACTTTTGATTTTGTCAATGTTTTTTAGATGGTAAAAAGCTGCTGATTTTATTGATCTGACGTGGCTGTTAAAATTCAAGTCTGAGTCCATTATTACCCCCAGATTTCTAACTTGATGTGTAAGTTTTAGAGCGAGACTCTGGAGGTGACAGCTAACACTTTCTCTTTGTTTCTGTGGGCCAAAGACGATGATTTCAGTCTTGTCTGAGTTCAGCTGGAGAAAGTTGTTTTGCATCCACACACTGATCTGTTGAGACACAGTTACCAGTTTCGACAAAGAACTTCCTGTCTTCCACATAGGACTTAACAGTTTCTTTCCCTCTGCTGTTGGACTCATGAACACTTCAAAACACCTGTCACTTTAACTGCAATATTCAACCACTCACTGCACTGTCACTTTCTGCACTACAACTTTAAACATAACTGTAAACTTGTGTACATAGAAATGCCTATTTTTATTTTTATTGTATAGTAATTTTAAATTGTTTCCTAATGCATGCCCTTTTTTGATTGAATATATGTTGTTTTATTATTACTCAGTGTTTTATGTTGCACCTTAAGGCCGAGACACAGTTCCTATGTTTGTGAATTTTGTTCATTGACAATGGCAATAAACTCTTTCTGATTCTGATTCTGATTCTGATCTAACCAGTTTAGCGCAGTGCCAGTGATGCCTACCATTCCTCTAGTCTCTGTAAAGGGTCCCATGATCGACAGTGTCAAAAGCAGCACTCAGATCTAACAGAATTAATACAGAGGCTTTGCCCGCGTCAGTGTTCAGGTGGATGTCATTTGTCACCTTGACAACAGCAGTCTCAGTGCTGTGATGAGGTCTAAAACCTGACTGGAAAACATCAAATGAGTTGTTTATTAAGAGGAAATCAGTGAGCTGTTGGTAAACAACCTTTTCAAGGACTTTGCCCCAAAATGGCAGATTAGAGATGGGCCGGTAATGACTCAGTACTGCGGCATCAAGACTGCTCTTCTTTAGGAGAGGCTT
The DNA here is from genome assembly GCA_015082035.1 of Chaenogobius annularis. Lineage (NCBI taxonomy): Eukaryota > Metazoa > Chordata > Actinopteri > Gobiiformes > Gobiidae > Chaenogobius > Chaenogobius annularis. Next base: position 1,913 of record BJKM01001585.1, on the reverse strand, counting down.
TATGACCGCAGTTTTCAAAGAAATTGGGAATGTTCCAGATTGAAGCGACATGTTAACTATTTGAGTGAGTGGTGCTAACAAACTGTTCAGCACAGACTTTAGAAATCTGGAGGTCACACATGGAGGCAGCATGTAGATGAACTCAGACTGGTGACGATCTCCTGGACAGTTTTGTCAGTTACAGGTGCAAAGTGAGTCAGCTCTAAGTGTGTAGGTGGTTTGAGGGTTATTTTTTGCATTGTAGAATTTATAGCATTTTTAATGCCCTGAACTTTGTCATTAAAGAATAATGCAAACTCATTACACTTGGATGTGGAAATGAGTTCTAACGGCATCTGAGATGGAGGGTTTGTTAATCTGTTTACTGTGACAAACAGGACACGCGAGTTGTTACTGCAGCTTCTGATTATTTCAGAAAAATATCCTTCCCTAGTTCTACATAAAATGAGGTTGTACATGTACAACTTCTCTCTGTAAATCTCTTTCTGAACCTGGAGCTTCGACTTGCGCCATTTTCGTTCGGCCCGGCGGCACTCCCTTTTCTGTGCCCTGACCGAATCATAATTTCTCCATGGCGCCTTCTGCTTATTTTTAACAATTTTAGCCTTCATAGGGGCAATGGTGTCGAGAACATTCAAAACACTAGATGTAAAATAGTTCAACAAATCATTTACATTAGAACATGAGACATTTTCAAAGTTAATCATTTCCATAAAAAGTTTTTCCGTGCTGTCATTTATGTGTCTCCTCCGGACAACTGCAGGACCAAAGTTTCAAGGACAGCATGAAGCTCTTTAGCGTTTCTGTCACAGATATTATCAACATGAACATTGAATCCACCTTTATAACTAAACCATCAAAGTCTGTGCATACGACTGAAAGCATCTCAGTAAAATCATCAATAAAACTTTTGCAGTGCTGAGGAGGCTTGTATAAAACAATGAAGAGAATGGATGGAGACTGTTTTAGCTCAATTTTAAAGGCTACGTACTCAAATGTTGAAAACACCCCAAAGGACAACCTGTGGGTAACTATTTCATCTCTAACAAAAGCACACACACCTCCTCCCTTTTTTGTTTTCTCGTGTTTCAGATTCAAACATAAAGTTGGGTGGAGCAGATCTTCTATTAGAACTAAATTTCCTGTGTTTTTTGTCAAGCCATGTTTCAGTTAAAAACATTAAAATCAAGATTATAAGAAGAAATAAAATGATTAATTAAGAATGATTTGTTACATAAGGATCTGACATTTAGCACAGCAAGTTTCAGACTAGTTTCAGTGAGACTGGGCGTTATCTTTTTACAGGGAATATGAATCAAAATTTCTCAGATTGGGCAGTCTTACTCGCATTTTGTTTTCCCATCTGTGTGATGTTTACTACAGAAATAGCACTAGGGGAGGCTGTTTTTACACAGGGCCCCGGGTTGTTCTGATTTTTATTATGACTATAAGTCCCGGCAACGCTGAGACCCAGTGCATCCTAGCTATGGGAGATACCACGTGAAAGGCGAGGGGGGGGGTATGTGGGGGCGCTTTTGTTGGTGTAGCGGGAGCCGGTGAGAGTTTGGGACTAGATGAAAGGCGGGGGGGTTTAGGTGGGGCGATTTTTCTCTGTGTACTAACAGTCAGGGGAGAGTTCATCATCGTTGATATCAGAACTCTTGATCTTGCTATATTAGGCGTGAGTGGAGCCGTCTTAATGCCTGATTTGATCAGACATTCAAGATGGCTGGAAAGACCCCTGGTGAGGGTGGAGATGGAAAGGAGAGTGAGGAATCTGTAGTGGGAGTAGAAGTTGCAGGGGGATCCAGGGCTGCTCTGAGGGCAGGGGCGATGGGAGGATACTGCCGGGCCCGCCACAGATGGTCCAAGGCCTTTGATGAGGACTGTGCAGGAAAGAACTGAAAATGACT
>BJKM01001584.1:0-24462 GCA_015082035.1 Chaenogobius annularis | reverse complement strand
GTGTGTGTTGTGTGTATATATTTAACATATTTTCTGGTTTTCTAGTTGAAAACTGCACAAACGAATGCATATTATTACACAATGTATTGCTTGTCCAGCCAATAGCACCAAATATATACTTTTTGTTTTTATTTATTATTATTATTATTATTATTATTAATACAAATATATATTATATATATATATATAATTTTCTTTATTTTTTTACAGCAGCGTAACTATATGACAGATTTATCAGATAGAAGATTGCTTGAAGGGGAGGTGTTCTGGGCCCTCCCATGTCCAGGTAGAAAGATAACTATACATTGCGTAACTTTGAATGAATATATTGTACCATATAAAAACAAAAATGCATTCATGTGCTGAGAATATGAAATAGTAATGTTAATGTCGACATGAATGTTATTTTGTAATTATACTGTGTATTTTGTCCTGTTAAAGTTGAAGGAATTGAAACAAGTTCATCGATTAATCACAACTAATTGACTATTGAAATAATCGTGTCTTAATTCAGTATAGTTCAGATAATTGTTTTCTGAACTATACCAACTCCAAAACACGCCATGTGCTGAGAGAAGAGGTTTTATGAGTCGGACAGAGCAGTAAAATTTGTGTTTTTAATGAAAAAAAACCCAAAACGTTTTAGTGATTTTTTTCAAGCAGCATCATTTTGGTTAATTTGGTCAAATTGTGTTTTAAAAATAAAAAAAATATATATATATATATATATATATATATATATTTTTTTTTTTTTATTAATTCACATGGCCTTTTGCAATCCAAACAACAAATAATCTAAATAATAATTGCTAAATGAATCGATTACCAAAATAATGATTAGTTGCAGCCCTTGTACTAATGCAATGTATAAAACTAAGTATATTTATCTTTTATTGGGTAATAATGAGAGCATTGTAGTAAATTGAGGAAATGCATTATTACTGTTACTCATTACTTTTTTTTTGAAGAAGCAGTATGTTGTCTTTCTGGTGCAGACATGTTTTTGCTTTGCCTGAAATGTTCCACAGCATGACATTAAACTCATCTATCTTGCATTTATTCATTTATAGTTTTATTTCTAAAACATACCTGGAAAAACGAGACAGACATACAACAGATGTGTTTAATATCACACTGTGGAACATTCCACGCAGAACAATAACATCTCCATGGAGACGAGCACCAGAAAAGTTACATAGTGCACCTTTGAATGTGTTGTTTTTCAGCGGAGGACACTTCAACCCTGCAGTCTCCTTGTGTGTCTACTTAGTTGGAGGGATGTCTTTACCTCTGCTGGTGCCATACATTCTGTCTCAGATGTTAGGAGGAATTGCAGGGGCAGGCTTGGTTAAAGTACGAACACGAAACACACAAATGCTTCCATGAGTAAAACAAATCATTCAGTTAAATTGGTTTTCCAGGACCAAACCAAGCAGCTTTTTATACCTTCAAACGTTTTTTTTTTTTACATGATTAGCTTCCTAACTGCGCCAATTTAATGTATGTACAGTATATCTACTTAATATTATTCAGAAAATATTTATAATTTAATTGGACTTCACTTCCCCTTTTTCAAAACGTCCCGAGTTTGAACAACTAGGAAAAGGTTTTGTGTTCGTTTGTTAGGGGTTAGAAAATAACTATATGAACAAAAAGCTCAAACTCTGTCTAAATATGAACGGTTCAAACAAAATGTACACAGAAGAGAAATTAAAGTGACAGATTAGACGACACATTTCACTCAAATGTAGGGGAACTTTGATTGTATTCAAGATTTTCCTTAAACATTTTGCCTCGTTGCCAGTTTTTGTAAAGTTTCTATTAATGTTACTTTCTGGTTGGACATTGGCAGAAAATATGGACATAAATTGAGGTAATTCCACAACTGTTACCTAGCAACCATATTATAAACAACGGCCAAAATCCATATAAATTACACAACAGTTATGATTTGACAATAAAGTTTTACCCGATTTTGTTAAATGATTGTCAGTTAAGTGTAAATTGTCTCAATTGTCTCTTTTCAATGGCACGTCGCATATTGATGACATCACAGAGGGATTCTTGTAATTTTCCCGTTTTATTTTTCTGAATTTTTTCACAAACTGCAACTTCACTGCTGTAAAATTATGATAAATATTTACCACAGGTTCCATCCCACCAAACTAAGACATAATTAGAGAAACAGAAGAACCTTCATATGGACTTTAAGTTAATGCGTTGCCATGTTATTGTTCAAAGATAAAACAAAATAACAGAGGAATGCAGTCATTTATTTTGTATATTGACGCTTAGGAGCAAAGGGATTTATCAGTAAATTAGATTAAAATATGGCAGAAGCATGATTATTGTTCTAATACTATTGTAAAAGGGAGGCTCGTTCATTTTATATTTTAGTATATTTAGTAGTTATTTTTTGGAACTGTAAGTAATTATTCAAATATCCGAATAAACGTCTATCTATTTAAAAAGCATTTGTTGACAGTGCATTTGACAGCTTGTTTTCCCTGCAGGCCATGTTCCCTCCTCTGCAGTACCAGGCTGGCGTTGGGGGAGCCTTCATTCCAGTTGTCATGTCCAATAACCTGGGTCAAATCACACTGGCGGAACTTGTAATGACCATGTTCCTCACTACGGCGGTTACCATGGGAGCAGTGAACAGGAAGACGAGCTCTGAGCTGGCTCCCTTCTGCATCGGACTCACGGTCACGGCAAACATATTAGCGGGGTAAGACCTTTGGGACAGACTGGGGCTTTAAAGGGGACACGGTACGCTAAATCAACCTTTTATGAGCTTTGCACCACATTACGACAGTGTCTCCTCTTTATTAGTTTACTCCGAGTTGTACTGTGATTGATTCGTGCGTGTTTGAGTAATCCTGTGTTGTTCTGCATTTGAGGCTCGAGTGCTCAGAAAGTGTCTGTTTTCACCTGTCCCCGCCCACTTCCCTCTACTCATTTGAGTTTGTTCCAAAAATGTAGACTCTGGGTCGAACACTTAAGGTTCAGGAGTGCTGTGGGGACATTTAAAACACCAAGTAAAGGAAAATCCACAGCTTGTTACGTTGAAATGAAACTATGAAGAGGCGGGGCTTATCAGTTATGCAGTTTTTAACACATTTGATTAATAAGCTGTTTTATATCAATTTTGCAGTTTACATTGAACAAAATATAAAATAATGATCTCTATATGTTTTTAGTTTATTACGAAGTATTAAAAAACACACATTATATGTCTCTTCTAATGGTAGAGTTTCCCAGTTAGATGCATCCCCAAATAGGTCTTTTTATATGTTTTTAAAGGAGACATATTATCCGAGGTCCAAGGGCCAACTGGTGCCTCAGGCGAGACTTAAAACCAGGGGAGACGGGGCCTTCTCTGTGGTCTGCCCCAAACACTGCAACCCCCATGTCCGAACGGCCCCTATAGTGGAGTGTTTTAAGTCTCGTCTTAAGGCCCACTTTTATGTACTTTTACTCGGGCTTTTAACACAGCGTGCGTTGTGTTGTCCTCTGTTGTCTTTTATTTTGATTTGTTTTGTTTTCAAATAAATTTTTATCTAGGCTATGCCTTTTGGTCTATTTTATTTAATTTTTAATTTTTAATTTTTTTTTATTATTTGTTTATTTATTTATTTTTACTCTGTTTTTATTCTCTTTTACTTGGTTTTATTTCACTACTTGCAGCCCTTTGGAAACAGCTTTTGTTTGTAATATGTGCTATAGAAATAAAGTGGATTAGATTGGGTTCTAAACTGATCTAAAACGGCTTAGTAACAGAAACAGGTCCACTGATGTCCTGTTCAAAACTGCAGAATAGCACAGCATTCATAGTAACATTTCACTGTAACAAGCTGCAGATTGACATTTACATGACATATTTATGTGTATATATAAGTGGTGGAAGTGAAGTGGCTGTGACATTTTAGAACCCTACATGAGTCACTCAGAGGCTGCGTCTGAATGTCCACAATTCCTACAGGGGGCACTGTTCAGGGCTCACGTCCTTTTTAGTGCTATCCAAATATCAAGCAGGTGAAAAAGTAAAGTGTAAAGTAGTGTCCAGCAATGGTCACTATAACAGTCAATATTGACCACAATGCATTGCGAATATTGGGAAAACCAATAGTGACAAGTCTTTGACTGGACACGACACGACTCGGTGAAAGCAGAGAGAGGAGCTGTTAAAACAAAGCTCTGTTGACTCGAGAGTATGAACAAAAGACTGAAATAAACCGTTGTGCGATCCATGACTTGTATGGTGATTATTATTAGCCCACAAATGTGTATGAGTTAGACGGATTTGACTAACATTTATTCCAGAAATCTAATTTTATCTGAGTTTTGCAGACTTTTTTTCCACTCAGATGCTAGAGTCACATGACCCGCGGCGAGGAGAAAGTAGAGTGCGTCTGAATCGCTCCGAGATTGAGTGCTCTTTAAAGTCTGCTAAATAGTGCAGGACTATGTAGCGAATGAGGGGTTAGGGACTAGGGAGGACGGTGGGATTGCAGCTTCATTTTTCAAATACTTATAACTAAGTACAGGGATATGGGTGGGGAAAGGGGGTAGGTGAAAACAGGAATTTTCTGAGCACTTGAGCTTCAAATGTAGGACAATACAGGAGTAATCAAACATGCAGTAATCAATCAAAATACAAACTAGTAATGAGCAAAGCCTGTTAAACGCTCATTAAAGTTGATTTAGCATTCGATGTCCCCTTTAAAGCAAACATTTGCATTGTCCGTGACGGCCCTTTAGTTACACAGCACGTGTCTTATCTCTGTTCATTTAGCAAAGCCCAAGTTATAACTGTTTGGAAACTAAGTAACCGGTGTAATAATGATCCTTGTGTCAACATGTGGCACGCGTGTCAGAGGGGGGCTGTCTGGAGCCTGCATGAACCCGGCCCGGGCGTTTGGACCGGCTGTCGTGGCCAACCGCTGGGACTATCACTGGATCTACTGGGTGGGCCCTGCGTGCGGCGCTCTGAGCACAGTCATCTACGTCAGGTACGCTGCAGGGGGAAAGATTAGTTTGTTTGTTTGTTTACAGCAAACCATTTCAAAAGTGTTCAGTATTTCACATCACACTTACTATTTATTCGATTATAGACACATTCTAACCTATGTAAGGATATCAATATTAATGATAGTTTGCAAGGACAGAAAAGTAGACTTTATCTATGGGTTTCAGAATGATAACAATTAGGATCATGCCATATCAAATAACAATTAAAAACAAAATATATCTTTCGAATGGTGAAAAATCCTCATAATGTTGCCTTTAATAAGCTAGAACCCATGGATACGCAATCTCTAGAGGAAATGTAAAGTGTTACATTATCTGTACTTTACCATTCAGAGAGTTAGATTCCACAGTGCTTATATTTCAACTAGAGGAATTTCTGAACCAGGACCAGACCGCAGAATCTGAACCAGAACTATGAGGTCTTAAATATAAATGGTGTTAACATCTGATTTAAATTGATGTTTAAAGCGTAGTCCTGGTAATAACAACAATTGTGGCATCTCTGCTGCTGTTCACGGTGGGCCAGAGATGACGCCAGGTGGCCCAGCCCTTTGCTGATTTTACCATGATTGGCCAGACCATATTGCTTAGTGGCCCGGATTTGGCCCGCAGGACGCCAGTTGAATAGCCTTGCTTATTGTAACTAAACCTAAACTAATGCATTAAACATAACGACCACGTTCACGATCACGTTTGTCCAGTTGACAGAACATAAAACAGAATGGAATTTCTTTGATCTGAGAGATTACACAGACAATTTAGCATCCATATATCATGTTATGCAGCTTAAATATGACTTGTTTATGGAAAAAGCAGCAAGCGTAAGTCAAATACTTTTGCAAACAAGGTTAAAACAATGAACGTTGAGAAGCACTGAACTATTGCCAAATTTACTGGATTAAGCCCGATCTAAAGAATGGACTTTGAAGCATTCTATCATAACCATGAACGTGAGTCTGGGCTTTATGTGCTGCCGTGTCAGAGGCCACAATGGTCAGCTCTTACGAGGTGCAGATACTGGTATCAGTGCGCACGCCGTCTGATCTTTTTGCAGTCATAAAAAAAAGCAAGATTTGATGTGATAATTGGTGGTCATAGGATTTCAAGTCCTGGTGTTAGTAGAAAAACGACAAGACGTTTATTGGAGAAAAAGATTCAGTTGTAGTCATCTGGACTCTGTTTTAGAAAACCAAAACGTTTCGACTCTACAAGACGTTTAGTTTCATATTGAGCTGAGAATTTGGCTCTGAACTGTCAAAAGGCAGTTGTTTTGTCCCGGATTATTATTATTAATATCTCAGTAATTACTGGGCCTAACCACATGAAACAATACAAAAAGTGGCCAAAACGTCTTTTCTGTCAGCATCAGTAAACAAAAGTAAAATATTTGTTTATAAAAGCTTCAGAAAGTGGCGCCATTATTCAACCCCAAATATGTGATTATTGTTTTAAAAGGCTCTTACTAATAATAATAATAATAATAATAATAATAATAATAATAATAATAATAATAATAATAATAATAATAATAATAATAATAATAATAATAATAATAATAATATATAATATATAATCCACAATACATAATCCACAATAAATAATAATACATAAACAAATATAGAATTTTAAATATAGAGCTTTTCAAGACACTCAAAGACAATTGAAAAACACTAGACAACAATTAATGCAAATTGATAAAAGCAGTAAATCATTAATACGGTTCAGTTTTTGTTGATCAGTTTGTCTTTCATGGAGATTACGACGCCATCTAAATTCTAGAAATGAAACGCAGACCATCAGTGTGTCTTTTGCAGGTTGTTTCTTGGGGACCAAAAGATGCGACTCATTCTGAGGAAGTGAAATGGTGAAGGTGCACGCTGCTTATTGTGTATTCTAAAGATGAGTTAATTCCTGTATTTTTGACAACTGCAATCAGTTTAGTTTATTTGCTATTTGTAGTTTGAAAATCATATCGGAAAACGAGTGCAAAAAGCTGAACGTGCACAGTAAAACAGTAAAAACACCCACATAAATGAGGAATGTACATAAGTTACAACATTTTGACAGTGAAATAAGCAAGCTAAAATATAATAGAGTATGAGTTTAAAGTTCAAAGTGCATTGTTCAAGCTTGAGACGGCGATGAAGATTTTAGCCTGACGAGATGTTTTACATTTAATGGAGCGATATCTTGTGCGTGTTGAGGGAAGAAGCTTGAACATGGCTCTGCAGCGTGACCAGGGCCGTCGAGAATGATTGGAAGGGCACGGTATCAAAATCTACAGTCTATTCAATATTGTATCGTACTGTACCTTTGTGCCAAATTGACCTTTTAAATGTTATACAATCGCAGTGTTAAAGATTCCAGGATGGAGGCAAAATGAACGCGATTTTCAAAGATTAACTGACGTCATATCAAAATGCTAATCATTTAATGGTTACTAACAAAAAATAACCACCATTTTGAATTTCCATTTTTAGAAAAGTCAAAAAGGCAAAAGGTATCATTTGTGGTGAAGGGTGGCGTAAAACAACACAAACGATTGTGTGTTCAACATTTCTGGACGTTATTGATGAGCGAAACCTAAAAATCAAGTCTTAATCAAACTAAGAACTCCCTCTGGCCCTGTTGTCACTCACGTCACATTATGTTCCACTTTTGCCTCCATTCCGTACTTAGATTTGATTTGTTTATGAACTTTTAAAGGGTCAATCTTGTCTTCGCCTATAAAAAGTTAAAGGTGTCATCCCTGATAAATGTTTGTGTTCCATAATGCAATAAAAAGAAAACGTTTGAATAACTTTATGTATGATTTTTTTTTAATTGACATGACACAAATTCAAATGTATTCTTAGTTTTGTGTTGCCACTTTAGTTGTTCACGGCGTTTGGATCAAAGTCCCAAATGGAAAATGATGGTAGTATTATTTTATTACTTAGTTAAAGATGCTGTAAGGGCAAGGCTCTAAAATCTACAATAAACCAGATTGAGACCATAAACCTCTGTCCTTTTTAGATGACAACAGCACTCACCGCTATTGTTTCTCCCATCAAATACGACGTGTGAAATTACTACATCTACCTCTTCACCCTGGGATGTTAAAGAAAGATTTATAAGTATAATTACATGCACGTTCTGCTGGTTTAAGAATTGAGTTCACAAACCAATAAAATACTACATTTTTGACATTGCTTGTAGTCTATCCCATCATTTATGATTAATTGCTCTTTAAAATTTTAAATTGAATGTGGTTGGAATTTTGAGGGCTTCTGTTTATTTATACAGGGGGAAAACAAATGCGAGAACCACTCCTTTTCAATGGTACCCTGTCAAATACATAATAAAACAAAGAAAGAACACATGATATCCTGATAAAATATAAATAAAATAATAAAGCAAATAATAAAACAAGCTATAAAATCAACAAATACCTAAAAATGCCCAAAAACACACAAATACAAAATGTGATCAAATCATGTAAAACAAGCACTGGTTCTGTGTATGTTAAGAAATATCTAGATATTTTTAACCTCTTAATACTGCACCTTTTTAATATACTTTTTTTGTTAAAACTATTTTTATATATAGCATTTTCATAATGACATTAAAAAAAAACAAAAAAAACCTCTGAATCTTGGTACACTGTTCAATTGCAGTAGAAGAATTTTTAAAAAAAGCCTCTTTACATATATCATTTTAATATTTCATGATATATTTTTTTAATTCCTCAACAGTAGAATTAGTGGTTGAGTGGTTAACACTACAGCACATATACCGGGCTCCATATGCAGCCTTCCGCAGCGTCATGCGTTCAAATCCCGTCTTTGACAATTTGCTGCATGTCCTCCCTCTCATCCCCATTTCAACATCGCTAATAAAGCCTTGGGGTCAAAAATCACGTGCAAATCAGCACCTAGTTAATAATGTTGTAACTATGTTATCTTAAATTCAAATGCATTCAGCCATCCCGTGTTCAACGTTCAGTCTCATATTATATTCAGATATCTTGATAAATAATGCTGTTGTATGCAGATTGCACCATGCAATGTCAGCTCAGCATCACCCATTTCTTATCCACATAATGTAGGTCAGTGCTGTAGCTAAGCAGAACAACCCGTAACAACGTAACAGAACCTAAAACTCCTCCTTATTCTCAAATGAATGTTGACTTAAACCATTTGACTTCCCAACCTTGACTTAAGTGCCCCGATAGACCACTACAAAGCCTGGTTTATCTAAACTTCGCGACCAGTTAGTCGTCTAGTGTGGATCTTTATGACCCCTTTTACGCAATTCCAGTAGGTTGCTTGAGATAAATATGACTCATCATAGCTCCTTGGGCTCAGGCTTAGATCAGGACAAGTGCAGGACAGACAGCAAGCGCTAGAGCTCAGTCACAACATGGAAAAAATGGAACTGGAGGCAGAGGAGTTGATGGAGAAAAATAAAAAGCCTGTTCCTAAACAAAAAAATAAGTATGAAAAAGTGGTCCAGCCCTGTTTGGCGGAGCTTATAGGCACAATGTTTTTTGTTTTCATCGGCTGTGTGTCAGTCATTGAGAACGTGCCTGCTGCCGGGAGACTGCAGCCCGCGTTGGTGCACGGACTGGCAGTGGCGGTGCTGGTGGCGGTGATGGATAATATCAGGTAAGAGCGTTTCGTTTTGAGTTTTGATATCGCTGTACGTTGCCTGCTGCCCGTTTTAATTATTTATTATTATTATTATTATTATTATTATCATTTTATTATTATTATTTATTTGTCAGCGGATCCCATTTCAATCCTCCGTTCACAATCGCCATCTACCTGTGCGGGGGCATGGAGCTCATGATGGTGGGGCCGTACCTTGTGAGCCAGCTGATTGGAGGTCTGCTCGGGGCAGGGATGGCAAAGGTCAGTCACGATGTATTTTTTAAGGCATTTTATGTGTAAAAATTGCCAAAATTGCATCCATTTGAGATATATAAATCTGAAAAATGGATACAAACATTTTTTTTTTTACATCAGATACGAAACAAATGTACTGAGGCGATTTTGGATATCTTACTTAGTATTTGAGAAAACTATTATCTTACTGAAAAAAATTCAAATTTTGCCTCATTTTTTGGAGTTAAAATGTCCGTAAATCAGGCTTTTGAATTAGATAACAACGAATCCTTTTGTTCAATCCGTCCAAATAAAAATGTAAGCACAAGATTGTAAAGTTTGGTGTATGTAGGGCTAAATTACCTTTTGAAGTTACAATGTCCCATATAATCCTATCTATAAATGTTGATTAAATGTAACAAAAAAAAAAAAAGTGTGTAATCAGATCCAACATTTTTTAACGTCTCAGTTTACATAAATAATCTTACTGACCGATCCACCTCTGATGCTAAAATTGTCAAAGTTTTGCCCTTTCTGTTGGATTATTTAGATATCATAAATCTAATCTTTATTAACTGCACTAACAGTAATATATGGTGACATTGCTCCAGTTTACCATGCCAAACTGTGACCATGACACCATGACCGTGACCTTGACATATTTAGAGGCGTGGACTTGGACTCGAGTCAGACCTGAGCCACTATTTTGATGACTTGACTTAAAATGGACTTGAAGCCCTGTGACTTGAGACGACTTGATGCTTCTACTAAAATGTTTTGAAAGTGATTGTTAGCTGTACTTTCTCCATGTTTGCATTGTGACATAAAGAAGAACCATTCACAAACATTGTATAACTTAAGTTTATAATCTTTACAACCATCTACTTTTGATAGAACATTTGATTCAGTAGTTGAATATCACAAATATTTCTAGAGTCGCTTTGGCACATTTCAGAAACTTTTCATAAATCTTGGTAAACAAAACATTCTTGTAAAGAACTCATCACCTGGTGAAGTCTACAGCACTTTTACACTGTGAGAGTTTAGCGACATAAAGACCAGAGTCACACTGTCTCTGTTGGTTGAGAGTCATGATTATTATTACAGTAACTACTTTTTAGCATCAGACTTACTACTGCTATAATGCATGAACTCCACGACTAAGAAGTCAGTTCGTTTCAGACTTCGAACAATGGATTCTTTGGATCTAAAGCTGGTTCAGACACTGTTTTCACCACAGAAGTCTTTACGTTGTGCCTTCTACTCCTTTTATAGTCGGACTCTATAATCTATAAAAAGTCTTTGTCGTGTGAATCTTGTGTGTTCTGAGTCTTTGGTCAGTGGCCCTGGATCAGATTGTGCCGTTCTCAAGTGGAGAGACTGTAGAACATGAAAAGAATGTGTTACAATTGCGATCTGTGTTTGAATACTTGATGATTGTGTTTTAGGGTCTGCCCAAAGTGTTATGTCATTTTGATTTGAGAGTTAAGGCTTGAAAATGGAAATAAGATCATGCCAATATAAGTAGGGCAGGCATGTCCAAACTACGGCCTGGGGGCCAAATGCGGCCCCCAGACCAATTTTCGTTGGCCCTCCAGCTTCCTACTAAGTCCTACTAAGTTCCTACTAAAAATTGGTACTTTTTACTGTAATATTGGACAAATTCAAGCATTTTGATCTTAAACCAACCTAATATTAATGTTCCAATTCTTATTAGAGCGGCGGAGGCTCATCAAAACAATGTCATATTCCTAAATTTCGAATGATTCACTTCGTTGTCGGGTTGTCTGTGGCCCTCTGCTCCATAAAAGTTTCAAAATGAGGCCCTTGGTGAAAAAAGTTTGGACGCCCCTGAAGTAGGGTGTTCGATCGAGTAGAAAGTTTTGGGATTTGTGCCAAAATGTTGACATTAGTTGAAAAAAGACTGTAAACTCATTCACTAATTCTTGAAACATAGATTAAGAATTTGCATCAAGTTCAAACACATTAAAAATGGTCTAAAAAATGTATTCTATAATCTGTGTTCTTCCCACAGATTATGACCCCAGCCGATCGGTACATGAATGCCACAGGAGCAGCCTTCGACATCCTGAGGTCGGACAGCCAGCTCTACGGCGCCCTCTTTGGGGAGGTGGCCATGACGTGCCTGATCACCATGGTGGTGCTGCTGGTGGCCGTCAACGGCAAAACTAAAACTCCCTTGGCTCCGTTCCTGGTGGGCTGCACCGTCATCATCAACGTGCTGGCAGGGTGAGATAAGACACGCACGCAGTATCATTAAACCAACTGTTTTATTTGATCCCTTTAATTGTTATGGGATGCCAAAGTAAGTATGGGGATTTGGCTGGTTTCACTGGGCTTCTGGACACATTTTTGCCATGCAGGATCAATGACTGAGAATGGGTTTAAGAAATAGATAAACTGATGAAAGCATATTACAGCTTATACCCACTACGATTACGTGAATGTAGTAGTCAAGACCACACTAATCGAGACCAAGACCTACCTGAGACCAAAGGGTCCAGAGACCGAGACCGAGACCGAGACCGACCGAGACCGAGACCGAGACAATGCCAAGGCCGCTGAGAATCGAGACCAAGACAAGCCCGAGACTTTTGAGGGTTAAGACTGAGATCAAGACAGATCGAGGCCAAGTAAAGAAACACGCCAAACTAAGACTGTTAAAAAATAAACAACTCATTTATTTTGCATTAAATGAACCAAATGCAATAATAAACATAAATATTACAACCTAACTGTCATACAAAACTAGGCTTAATCTCACCTTCTTCTTTTTAAGGATTTTTGGCCCGTAGGCTTTATTGGACAGGACAGATGAGAATGAAATGCGGGATGAGAGAGAAGGGAGGACATGCAGTAAATAGTCGGAACTCACCGCACTGCAGCCGGCTGCACGTGGAGCCTGGACATACATGTGCCTTAAAAAAACAGTACTACAACTTTACTACAATGGGGGTTGTGATACTGAAATTGAATATCGACATTCAGACGATACGAAGAAAGCATCGTAAATGTGTTCAAATGTAAAGGCTGTAAATGCCTTGGTTGAGGTTCTATTAACGCACAAAACGTCAGAAATATCACTTTCTACACTTGACATTCTGTCTCTTTTAGCTTATTTTCAATACACAAGACAGTACATTTTATATTCTATATATCTCCCACATCTACTATGATTCCTAATAATTTAGATTATTGATTAAAACAAGTAGGATATATTTATTGGGGGGGAAAATCCAACACAATTAATCATGTGTTTGTTTGTTTGTTTGTTTGTGTATGTTTTATCAACTTCATCTGGGAAAATAGGTCTCTAGGATTAAAGTGTTTTTGTTTGTTAAGCTTAAAGGTGTCACTTTTCTACCACGTCCTTGTCTCCATGATGTTATTGCGTTAGAATCTGTCACAGTATGGCATCGGTCTTATCTACCTGCATGAAAAGTTACAGGTCAGATCTGTGGAGAGATGACCCCGCTTATAGTGAGAATACTTACTTTTCAGCAATAAAGCACTCGTAAATGAATAAATGCAAGGAATATAAGTTCAATGTCATATGCTGTGAAATATTCCAGGCAAAGTAATAACGTCAGCAATATCTGTAATACAATAAAAGTATTACAGAGCACCTTTAAAATAACATTCTAATTGATTTAGTTCGTTATTTAGGATTAGTCTTTTGTACGCTTTTGATTTGCAGCCCTGATAAAACTTTATATTATGACTGGAGTTGGCAAAGTGTATTCAAGCGACTTTGCAGATGCGTTGATTGGAGACATATTTGAAGTATTCTATTGATCAGTGAAAAAAAACATACAAGTAACACACACGTCCTAATGTTTACCGTCTCAAAAAAGTATGTTCCGAAGTAAAAGCACATTTCTCCTTGTGCTGGTCCAGGGGTGACATTTCTGGGACTTGTCTGAACCCGGCCAGAGCCTTCGGACCTGCGGTCATAGCCAACTACTGGACGTACCACTGGGTGTACTGGGCAGGACCCATCGGAGGAGGTGTGCTGGCGGCCATCTTACTCAGGTTAGAAATGCGTGCGTAAATGTAGAAGTCTGTTGTGAAATATGAGATGACGTCTGTCTTTTGGTTTCTCTTCCAGGCTCATTCTTGGAGACGAGAAAGTACGATTTATTTTGAAATCATAGCAGCCAATTTTGCCTTCACTGCCTTATGTGACTTCAACTTCCAATACTCTGACAATATAAATGTTATCTGTAAATGACAACTGTGCAAACTATACCGCAATAATTAGTTTCTATATTTTTCAGTGTTTATAAATGTGGATTTTTAATAAATAAATAAAAAAAGACATTGTGTTGAGTTATTTTGCACGCATTTTATTCTTTCAGCAAAAGTTACATGCTTCAGTCACATTGTATTCAGTGCATGAATTTTAACGAAACTTCTCAGACAGAGCCAGAGCCACGTTGACCAGGAATTTGTCAAAAGCCACATGGGTCTCAGGGGAGAAGTCATTGGGGAACATGGTAGCAATGACCACCATGAGGCAATGAAACATGAGCTGTGAAAAGACAAAAGACAGTGCAAGTGTTATGTCTGAGTATGTTTATGTCATTTTGATTTGTTTTTTTTTTACCTTGAAGTTGGACGGATCCACCCTGAGCTGAAAGGCGTGTTTCTCACTCAGTTCCAGCAGGGCTGTGTTGATGTCCTCTATGTTCTTCACAGCCAGGGTCACGCCACCCAGGATAGTAGCACCATGTTTCCTGACGGGAGCCGAGCCGGGGGTGACGTCGGGCCAATGGGAAAAGTATATCTTGGTCTGAGGGTAGCAGACAAACAGCCTGGAAACAGGAGGACACTCATCAGATTCAAAGGGTTCGCCACCTGCTTGAAATGCTATTTCTTTGCCTGGAATGTTCCAAAGTATGGCATTAAATGTAGGAGAACCCACCAGGTCAAGTAGCAGTTTAGGTCTGTGGAGAGGTGACCCACACAGCAAGAATGCATATTTTTAATTTATTTAGATTATTTGTATTGTTGTTAATAATAATAATAATAATAATAATAATAATAATAATAATTAATTACAATTATAATTATTATAAAAATTATTATTATTATTATTATTTATTAATAATGATAATTCAATAATACTTATTATTATTTATTATTAATAATAATAATAATAATAATAATAATGAAGACGACGACGATGATAATATTAATATTGATAATATTATTATTGATATTATGAATAAAGACTGATAGGCCTAGGCCATGGCATTCATACAAAGCAATAATAACATTGCCTCGGAGACACGCACGTGGGAGACCACCATCACAAAGTTCCATAGCGCATCTTTAACCCAGCGCAGCTGAATACCATTTTTTTGCAATGTCGCAAAAGTAACATGCGCATCGTGTTTCCTACTGCCTAACAGGTTTGCGCACAGACTGCGCACTGACCTCCTCCAGCCTCAGTAACACACGCGCGCACTCACCTGCTCAGTGTCTCGGCGCCGACGGCCTCGACCGACCCGGAGATCTTGCTCCACAGCGCCTTCACGGCAGCCTTGTCTTTCTTGCTCAAACTCATTGTGTGTGCGTCTCAACTTGGAGTAGATGGTGAGGTGCTCTTCTCCACTCTGAACTTCTTCTTAAATCTGCTTGACCGGAGAGTCACACCCCCAAATATACTGCCAAGTTCCCTCCATTGACGTACAGGGACCCATTTGCCACGCCTGATATCAAGCCTTATCGATGCGCACATCGGGGTAATACTTGGCATCAGTTAGTTTTACGCACATGGAAAAGGAGACGTCTTCACGTCGATCCTGACAAATTCAGGATAATGCTTCAACAACCACAGTTAGCATGAAAACGTTTGGTTAATAAAAATATTTCCTTATGTTGTACTTTCCAGTTCAATCCCACTGTTAAATATCTCATAGCATCATTACTGATAGTGGGCAGAGGGGGCTAGAGTAGACAGAATTTGTACTCAAAATAATATTACAGGTAAGCCTATGCCTAGTAGTAGTAAGTAAAAAAAAAAGTATTTGAGGAAACCAGTAACTATCTGGAAATAACATAATCTATAGTTTTAACTTATTGTAATTGGAAAACCTTACATCATGCACAAAATGCAATATTTTCAAAGGGTAGACCACCAGAACGAGAGAAACTAAAACACATCTAAACCTATTCTTACATTTCAGAAAACATTTTGAGGACCATTCAAAAGATAGAATATTTGATCTTGAATTGTTCATTGCCATGGCTACATCGTACAGTTTGCATCCCTCTGAAGCCCTCGGTGGTGGGGGGACTCCCCACAATGGGACGCTGCGCTCGACACAGGACTGAGCTTGGGTCGCTCCCTGAGGTACACAAAGGTTTAGTTCTGTATCATGTGTCTGTTCACTAAATGCACCAGAGATGTGCTCGCCGGTGGTGCAGTAGTTTAAGGCGTTGCACTCTTGTGGTTATTGCCACCTCATTGTCGTGGGGTCATTTCCCAGTCTTGACCATTGACCCTCGCTCTCCATTTCACGCTACAGCGGTCCTGTCAAATAAAGCCTTCCGAAATCTTTTAACAAAGAAACATGCGCCTGCAATAACCATACACACCATGCACCAATTTAGTTTTGTTTATTTATTTCATTAGAGTAATGTCAGTTCAACGTGAACAGTACATTATAATGTGAACAATATAGTACTTTACAGTGAACATTCACAATTTAGTTTTTTTGTTTCTCAAAAGGTGATGAGAAGTTTTTTGTCTATGGTCGTACAAAATAAAATGTAACGAGAAGGACATACACAGGAAGTTTTTCTTGTGTATTCATTTACACTCTAATTTACACAAGAATTGAGTAAATATCAATTCAGAACCTGATTAAAATGATGTGTTTACGTGTTTTATTGACCTGGTTAATAAGTTTATACTGCTTATCAAAAAGTATTTGCCCGTGGGCTTGGGTGGAGAGGGTGCTGCTGTAGATAACATGTATGCTGCCAGTGATAACACTTTGGTATTGAGCCCAACAGTGTTAATGCACATTCATCTCTGAGCGCCAAAATTAGGTCAGCAAAACCACAAATATTTATCATACAGTTTCACATAGATTTATCACAGACATAAGAAGTATTGTAGCTGTAACTTGTAAAAAGCAAATTAATAAAAGTTACAAATCCTTAATCCTTAATGACAATGTTGGAAAAATGTTAGTAATGTAGAAAAAGTAGAAAAATGTAGAAAAATAATGCTGAATGCGTTTGTATATTCACTTTCTTTATAGTTCTTGTGATTACACGATTTCCCCTGTTTAACCCTAAGGAGTTTGACCTGAAGGAGGTCAAATAAGGTCACAGCCTTCCATATCTGCCAAACTTGAGCACAAATCACAACTATAAACGTTAACCATGCCTCCGTTTTGTCCTGCATGTTAACCTCTTTGACTTAACATTTTAATTTGTTTTAATTTATTCCAAATCAGTGTTGGAACCAATAAAAAAATTCATAAAAGGAAAATTCAGACACATAGAATGTTCTGGCACACTTATCTCGGCCTGCCCATCTCTAGCCAATGAGGAGCTGCTGCCGTCACAGGGTGGTGCGGGCTTCTCCATATTTAAATAGACCCGCTTTGCCCCTTGACTTTCATTCAGCCTTTTCGTTTCCAAAGCCTGAACACACAACAAAAAAGAAGAGTCACCATGGTTGAGTGGAGTGAATCCGAGCGCACCATCATCACACCAACATCTTTTCCACTTTGGACTACAACGATATTGGACCCAAGGCTCTGTGCAGGTACTACTTTTTACTACAAAACAACTACAATATAACATTCGTAACAAAAAAGCCTAAAAGTGACCCTCTATCACAGGTGTCTGATCGTCTACCCCTGGACTCAGAGGTACTTCGGCTCCTTCGGCAACCTCTACAACGCTGAAGCCATCAAGACCAACCCAAATGTGGCGGCGCACGGCGTGAGGGTGCTGCACGGTCTGGACCGGGCCGTCAAGAACATGGACAACATCAAGGGCACCTACGCCGAGCTGAGCGTTCTGCACTCCGAGAAACTGCACGTGGATCCCGACAACTTCAAGGTAAAGCTTCAAAGTGCAGGAAAAGCTAGCTTATGTTAGCCAAGTTTGAGTTACTTCCATCTTACCTTTATTTTACAAAATTATAAGCTACTTGTAGTTTTAGATAGGAAAAAGTAGGTTGAATTAATGATATATTTCATACATAAATTATTGCCTATGGAAGCTAGCAAATGGCTAATTAGCAAGAAAGACAATGTCTTACCATTACTTTACATCATTAAGGCTCTTTTAGTTTAGAAATAAAGACCTCCTTTGCACTTAGATCTGTGCTTGTTTTTTTTAGTGTTGTTGATCTCATTAATGGGCCAGTAATCTTCACCGGCCCATGAACTTTAAAGGCCTCCCGAGTTGAGAACACAATTATCTCCAGGAGAGCTGGAGGTTGTCCTGTAGAGCCTGATAACACAGTAGCACAGTATATGACAGTGGTTAGTGTTGGGGGCAGTTATAGCTGAAGAAGCTTGTATTTCTATTGTAAGGGCTGGATCATTTTAGCTACCAAGCTCCGTGTTATGGAATCAGCAAACCCCGACACAGTCTCTTCATTTAAGACCAGTCTTAAAACGTTCTTCTTTGAAATCACTTATGGTCAGGCCAGTTAGGAACAGAAATAAAAACCTACAGTTTCCCAGCTACGCAGCCCAAGATGCAACTATGCTGGGGGAAGTATGGCAGCTTGAGCACGATCCTCTGCTTCTGACTACTTTTCCTATCAATAATATTTAATATTTAATGTCACTTATAATCTGTTTGTTGCTGTTCAGTTCTTTTTCTTCTTCTTCATCCACTTCTCCGTGGGTAGTAGAACAGGCACATTGATGACGTGTGGATCCAGATGCTCCTCAACTACCTTGAGAAACGATTTCTACTCCATATGAACGGTTCTTCATCTGCCTCGAAGAACTGATTCTCCTCCTGAGTGGGTCCAGCTCCACTGTTTATCTGCAAATTGAAGTGCATCCCCCATTACGTCCGAGAGAGTCGGATCCCTCCTTCACTGTGGAACTCCTCAAGGTTTCTACTTTCTCCCAAAGAGGTTTGGTAGTTTTTTCCTTGGCGAGAAGGAGGGTCTAAGGACAGGGGATGCTGGGACATTGCAATATCCCGATGAACATTAGTTAATCTTGTTCTCACTGTCGCCCTTTGAGGCAACCGCTGTTGTGATTTTCAGCCGTTACAAAAATAAATTGAATTGAACTGAATAATGTGTGATTAAGAGAAACAAATATTTTTACTCAAGTATATGAGTACTATTGTTTCAAACTGAATATTGTAGAAGTAAAAGTATGGTGTCAAAAATCTCTGGAAAGTACAGTTTCCTAGATTAGACCTGCTTTAGATTTGGTGCTATATGGAAGGTCAAACATTTTCTTAGGTGTTACTTACACTGAGGCAAAAAACAAAACAAAACAAAACAAAAATTGGAAATTTAGGCATAAACATTCTTATTAGATATTTGCACATTGTACTACTCAAAACCTTTCATGAAAACATTGGGAAGTTCTTGCTGGTGGATAAATTGTAGAGGCAGGCCTATAGTAACTGTAATAAAAGAAACTTGCCATAGAAGGTTTAAAAAAATGAGCAACCATTGATTAAACCAAGTGGCTACACTGTAAAATGATTTGTTGCGAGTGGCTTTAAAGATTGTAAGAGAAAGTGCATGTAATCACAGGGTAGCAGAAGATAACTGAGTAGGAAGTTAATGGCCTGTGGTGGTGTGCAGCTCCTTGTTTGAGACTCAG
Source organism: Chaenogobius annularis (assembly GCA_015082035.1). Classification (NCBI taxonomy): domain Eukaryota; kingdom Metazoa; phylum Chordata; class Actinopteri; order Gobiiformes; family Gobiidae; genus Chaenogobius; species Chaenogobius annularis. The sequence continues at coordinate 4,715 of BJKM01001584.1, read as the reverse complement.
CATGGATCTCATTCTGCTCGAGTGAAGTCAGCACAATTATATGCATACTATTGGGACAGGCTTGTGGAAAGAAATAGACTGACTGTACAAGCGTATTTATATATATATATATATATATATATATATATATATATATATATATATATATATATTATATATATATATATATATATATATATAATATATATATATATATAAATATGTACAAGCGTATTTTTATATATATATATATAAAAAATACGTTTGTACAGTAAGTAGTACAGTAAGTCTCGAAGAACTTACTGTAATTATATAAAATATATTGTAGAAATATAATATATATATATATTTTATATATAGAAAATACGTTTGTACAGTAAGTCAATTTTTATATGTATATATGTATATGTGTGTGTGTATGTGTGTGTGTGTGTGTGTGTGTATATATATATATATATAAATAAAAAAATTGGAAGAACAGTGCAACCATTGTTATACATCAAACAGATTCACTTTACTTACTGAGCTTTCATATTTATTCATTCATTTTATTATCTTTATTTTACTCTTAACGAAAAAAGAAACACATAAAAACATAACATACAGAGACACAGAGAAGCCTCTCTATTAGTGCATCTGGCATTTCTCTTATAGGCATGCTACAGCAGGAAATTACTAGTAGTAAAAGTGTTGCTAAAACCCTGGGAAAACATGCCAAAATTAAGAGCTATAATTCTGTGTATAAGAGTAAATGCCAAAATATCATTATTCTTAATTTTGCTGGATCTAGAATGAAAGTGAGCTAAAACAAAAACACTAATGCACAGCCCTATAAATGAACTGGCCCTATATCATAATGGTGGGATGTAGACTCTACTTATGCTTATTCACAAGTAAAACATAACATGTTTTGAGTATCCTGATAATGACAGTGAGACAACATTAGGTCATTCTAACAGAAATGTGTTAAAACATGTCTTTAAACATATCAGTAGAGGTTTAATTATCAGACAAATGTGAAACGTCAGTAAAAATGAATGACAAAAGTACAGAACTATTACCGCTTACCCTCATTTGAAAGTTCACGACATGTATAAACTTTTTTACAGCTGTTTCTGTAACATTTTTACTATAAACGATATACTTGACTACTTCACTATAGGATTTAATTTTTTATACATTGCCCACTTGTAAATGAAAGTAGCTTATTTTTCATCAAAATGTTTCATTGGCAAACAAGGATTGGTTGATTCACTTGCCGATCCCCAAGCCCAGTTTTTGTAACATAATGTTGACTGTCAGCTTTTCAATCTGTTGATAATGTCATAAAAGCACTGATGACCAGTACAAATGTGAATGAAAGAATGAGCACATGCCTTTACCAGCTGCCCTAAATGCTCCATGTCCTCTCTCTGACACTCACATCAATGGCCCTGTATGGCAGAGGAATAATGAACTGAAAAGATCAGGAAGTCTGTGATATCTGTCCAAGCAGCAAGATGTCTGATTCAATTACAGCCCAGAATGTGTTGCAATAGCCATCTGAACAAGGGGGAAGCAGAACTTTTTTTCTCTTCTCTCTCTCTCTCTCTCTTTTCTCTCTCTCTCTCTCTCTCTCTCTCTCTCCCTCTCTCTCTCTCTCTCTGGAGACCTCCATTAAACATTCCTATTTAAAAAGATTGGGAAAAAATTTAAAAAGAGATCGTCTTGGTCAGCTCCAGTGCTTTTAAAATAAACAGAGTCATTTAGTCGAGGGTGCAGGCACAGATGACCCCTGATTGTTCGCCACACTATGACTTAAGTGAATGTTCTATCATCACATTTATAGTTTTAAAGGTCACGTTGAAGCCATTGTTGTTGTAGGCCACTGTGCTCCCTTTACAACAAAACTGATGCTATTTCTATTAACAAGCTCACAACCCGGTTCTGAGAAAAATGCTTCACACTTTTAATTAGCTGTTTTGTAGCACACGGCCTTTGCTCATGCTGAAGACAGCGCTGAAAGGTTATGATTTTGGATCATTTTTAATTCCCAATCATTTTAAAAATATGTCGGGTATTTTCATTGTTTAATATGACAATGCTATGGTGACTAGGGCTGAACAATTTCTGGAGCAATATATAATTGCACTTTTTCAGAACAGCATTATTACTACAATTAATATGTAATATGTAAGTATAGACACATTTCTCCTTGGGGACAGTAAAGATTATCATGGTCTTGAGTGAACTTTATTATATGAATATGATATGAAATAATATATCCAATCACAATACAGTATGTGACTATAAATGTCTATGTTACGTGATTGTGCATGTTGTAGATACAGAATAGCTAAAAAAGTCAATAAATGTCTGCCTGGTAACATAAAACCTGTTACTTTTCAAAGGGCACTCTTTCACGGAACATAAAAGTGAAGCCAGCACACTTCCTTCAGTACACTTAGAAACCAGTGCATCAACAGGAATGAGGCTTTGGGCTTTTAAGCACTATTAAAAGACCAATTTCACAGCAAGTCCCATTCTACTGGTCCCATTAGTGACGGATGGAGCACAAACAGTTAGGGTCATAAGTCCAAACACAAAGTTGGTCAGAAGTTAAAAACATTCAAAAGATCATTAAAGATAAGTCTGGAGGTTTTATTTCTTCATCGTCAATTATGGTAGCACACATAACCCAAGTAACCCATTGTTTTCTTAAGACTTGTTTAAACACGACTTATAATTACTTTCTTCTTTCATCAAAGCAGTCATCATTATAGAGATGTGCCGTTCAGGTCATGCGCAAGAGACTAGTATCTGCTATAATGCTATAATTATTTCTGTTCCATGAAGCATATTCATTAATCCAAAGATCATTTTGAAAAGGCAACAAAAGAGCATAAAAATATGACCATAATATTTTCTTGGGCAGGGTGTTTGGACAGTGTTTTCCATATTGATTGTAGATAGGTGCTATAACCCCATTATCTTTAAGACTAAGACTTATTTACGACTGGTCCCACTTGGTCTCTCTATATGACAAGGTTATTGTTAAAATAAACTGTTCAAGTTCAAGTTTTAACGTTTTGGCAATGTTCTGCCAATGCCAATTCATGACAGAGCAATGAACTAATGGCATACTCCTTTCAAGGTCAATTGCATTTAAAGGTACATGATGTAGCTTTTTGGTGGAGGGTATGCCATCTGGTCAAGATGCTGATCTGTGGTTTAATTTACTAAACAGAATCAGAATCAGAAAAGGTTTATTGCCATCGCCAATGAACAAAATTTACAAACATAGGAACTTGCTTTGGTGATTTGATACAACATACAACAATGAACAATAATAACAACATATATGAAATGGTATGCATTAAAGAAAAAATATTTTAATTTATTATGGGATAAAATAAAAATAGGCTTACTATGTGCACAAAATGTACAGTTAAATGTACAGATGTAGTGCAGAAAGTGAACAGTGCAGTGGGTGATTGATTAAATTGTGTGGCAGGTCTTAAGAAGTGTTCATGAGTCCAACGGCAGAGGGAAAGAAACTGTTCTTATGGTGGGAGGTTCTGGTTTGGATGGATCGTTGTCCACGGTGGTAATGGGGGACTACGGTGGTAATGGGGAGGCTGTCATGGTGAGGGGGGGCTGTGACTTTCCTGAAGTCCACGATCATCTCCACTGTCTTCTGGGCATTGAACTCCAGGTTGTTTCCGCTGTACCAGGACACCAGCCGGTCCACCTCCCTCCTGTGGTATACGTGAAACTCTGACTAAAAGAGTACATGGGGACAAAACCCAAACTTCACGTACGTAGAAACATATTAAGATGTAAAAAAAACCTTCATACGCACTCCAGCAGTTTATTTCCTCCTCACGTATCACACTTGGAACAGAAATCTGTGCAGATGATCCCGCGCTCAGGTCACTTCTCCTCCACTCCTCCATTTCACCATTTAAAGACAATGCAAAGTGAGTTATGACTGAGATTTACCTAAACATGATAGATAAACTTTGTCTCCAGCTTCTGTTTAAATAAATAAAAAATTAGCCAGCACATACTACATTCCCGTGCACGTTGTTTTTGAAATGACAAATCATTAACATGAATACAAAGCACCCTCCTAAGCCCCCTCACAAGGAGTTGTGATTAAATGAGTAATAGTAAAGGGATCTAACTGCATTGTGCATGAAATACAAACTTCCTCAAACTGTCTCCTTTTCTCCTCTCTGAGCGCAGATTACCTTCTGCCTCGTCTCTGAACGCAGGGTGCAGAGTTTGCAAGTTCATAATGTAACGTTGTACATCACGTTTTTGACCCCATTTTGTACGTACCAGTAGAGTGCAGTGACTTTTATGGATGGGCAAGCGGACCTGGGGTGTTTATTAATATTTGGTGGATAACACAAAAGTGAAGAAAAAAAGAATCTGTTTAAGCAGGGGTGGGCTTTGAACCCAGGTCTCCCACATAAAGGTCAAACACCTATCCTACTGAGCTAAATGCTAAATGGATTAAATAAGGTCACTTCACCAACTAATTCATTATACTCAAATTAGTGTTCTATGTTGTTAAATGACAGCCTGTATTTCTAACTAACGTCTAATCATTGGAAACATGAACAGAGCCTTAGCTACAAACAAAAGTTTTTAAGTCTGTTTGTCTAAACTTGCCGTTGCTTCACTTCTCCTCGCACATGTGCAGTTAGGGCAAAACCTGCAAACATCCAAGATTCCCACACAGGTTAATT
>BJKM01001583.1:0-24482 GCA_015082035.1 Chaenogobius annularis | reverse complement strand
CAGAAAAGGCTCGTTCCAGGAACAACATGCTGGCTACAGTGAAAACCACAAATCTTGCTGTCGACACACGCCATCACATTGGACAGATCGGCTTGAAAGTGATCCTGTGTAGACCATATGAGCACATTATTGAAATATTGTATTGCAGAGGCAATTTATCCATCTATAAAGAGATAAGCGCAGACAATATTTCCTCATCGAGCTGTTGTGGAAAAGTCACTTGTGGTTCATTGGGTTTCTGGCAGATACACAGCACAGACCACTGACCCATACATCTTACCAAGAGTATAAAAGAGCTGAGTTAAGACTTTCAAAAGTAAAACTCACACTTTGCATTTTTGTACAGGAATATACAAAAATTGTAATAACTTAAACACTCGAACAAAAAGTGCAAAAGGCTTGCTTGTTAGTGCCTTAGCTCATTTCAGATACACAAACATTATGATGAAAACCTATTCTGTACATATAAATGTGCTATAGTTGGCCGTACACTGGACTAGTTAATTAATGGTAATCAGCTGGTATTTTTAGTACACTAGAGGTGAGAGAAACATTGGAACAATACCATAATTGTTGCTTTGGAGATGTGAATATTGCACTGCAAACTGACTTCAACACGGATATTCCATTTGACTTTTATCTCGGATGTAAAACTTCAACATTGGAAACAATAGATGGATGGATGACAGGGAGGAAGCCGACTGTCAAGGACTGAACTAAAATAACTTTGGACATTTACAAAATGAAAAAATGTACCTTGTGCTGGCCCGGTGGTTATGGCACAGCACACGTATGCCAGGCTCCAAGTGCGGCCGGCCACTGTGACGTGAGTTCAATTCCTGACTCCAACAATGTACTGCATGTCCTCCCTTCTCTCTCATCCCCCATTTCACTCTGTACTTTCCTGTCAATAAAGCCTACGTGCAACAAAATCTTTAAAAAAAAATTACCTTTACTTTGGATATGGACAAATGACCAATACATAGCCATAGACATATGTGCCTTGTTGACATTTTTATTTACTTTATTCTTTGGGCAACTCTTTTTTTTTCAGTTTCTCACACTCTGGTCTTCTCTTTTTTGTCTCTTTTTTAAAACATATAATATAAAAATAATAACCCAGCCTATATTTATATATTGTTTATAATAAAAACTATAAAGGCTGCAAAACGACCAGACTAAACAATGAAAATAAAACAAACTATTGCGACACAGACCTGCATTTACCCGCACATGGGGTGAAAAACAGTTATACATTTTTGTCAATATAGCCAAACTACACTCAAGAGACTAGATTTTGACTTTTGATATTTTGAATATCAATACAAGCCAAGTGTCATGTAACCCAACCTAAGCATCCTGCAGCCACTTCAGGAGGGCAGTTCTCACAAGGGTAGCACAGCGAGCCAAGGGTAGTCCCAGAGAGGCTGTGAGCGAGAGTGTGTCTGCCCCGGCCAGAGCTGTGGAGCCACTGGCCAGCACTCGGTCGCCTCAGGGGCCCAATGCAAACAGTGTCAGAGTAAACAAACTCATGCTACTCATGTCAGAGGAGTCCTGCCAAAACCTTGCCCAAGATCTGGAGCTAGGTTCCTGGACACTGCACTAAGGTTGCCCAATGCTCCTGACAAGTTGCGCTGATGGTATTGAAGGCAGGGGAAAATATTTCCTTCAGCTGTACCGTGAAGGCAAAACTTGCTCTGGCCTCAGGGAATTGTGAAACACGCTTAAAACTCATCTCTCATATATTTAGGATGCTAGATATGTGTGGATTTCTGCAAAGAGTTTAACCTTTTAAGGCAGTAAAAATTGCCATATACAGTGCCAAAGAACAAACATACAAACAATAAAAAATCATGTGGAAATAATAGAAACAAACAAGTCTTTTACAGTATTGTTTGTGGCTCGTTTCGGTAAAATGCCCAGTAGCAAAGTGGTTAACATCGTCTCAATGCATACAATCTGATTGGTTGCTGGCAATCATTGGTCACAGAAGAGTAAAAATGGAAATCTCATGGTATACTGTAAAGCCCACTATGCACAAATCCGCCCCCCGCCACCTATCAAGGACACTCTACCCCCCACAACAAGAGCGAACGTGGGCTTTGTGAGTTATATTGTGCCTAAGTCAGGCACGATGACATGGAGAAGAATGAAGTGAGACTCGACTTGAATTAGTTGCGCTTTCATACTCCTCCACCTGCCATCTGTTTTCCTGATGGAAACTCATGACCAATCAGAGCGCTCCTTTGACCAAGACGTCCGCCGGCGGTCACACATTCAGAAACTTCTCCTGCGAGACAGAAGTGAATCCCTTCGAGGCCCGACGACGCTGCTCAAAGAGACGCACATTCCTTCTGCCGGCTTCCTACGGGCGACGGGCGAGTTGGTGTGCACTTGATCGAGAAGGTTGATCATTATGTAATCTTTGAACAAATAGGCTTATATACAATGAAATTCTAACTTCTTTGCTTTTATTGACAATATATACCTGTAGTTGATTTATAAACCTATGCGTACTAAAATAAACATAAACAGTGCCGATACAGACAACATTCTGAGTGATTCTGTGTATAGTTTCGCATAGTGCCGCATAGACATATTTTGTTATGCTGATTTTACAGTACAGGCAGGTTAATGAAACTGCTTTAGGAGGCCAGAGATCAGTGCAGTCCAGACCCTGGGGTTTCTGCTGCACCTCTCCGTCCAATTAGAACCAATCTCTCTGTTCTGCCCCAACACACAGCTCCGGGCCGTTACTGTACTTTCTTTATATATTCTCCGATAGCGTTACTCTCACCACTTCTTCTTAAGCTTTGATGGACAAATTGAAAGTAGGTCATGTTGGACTAAAAGAATATTCCTAGGAAAGCTTAGGCAGTGACAGCAGCTTAGCCCCCGGGATGACACACCAGCACAAATATTGGGATAAAGGGCTCATCAGGGGTTTGTGATTCACGGTAATCTGGATTTAAACCTGGAGGTGGAGGTGTATCATCATCTCATAAAACTACATACTGTTTTAAGAACTGTTAGGACGACCAATTTGGACATCTTTAACTGCTGTTTGATATTGGTATTTTAACAACTATTTATACTCATCACAATTCCCCCATTTGTGATGCAAGCATGTTGGAGAATGCAGTGATTTAGAAGTATCACCCCAAAATGATGTACCACGTACCTCTTGCTATCCGAGGGGAAAAGACCCTGGAAGTAGCACAGATTTTACATTATAAACTCATTAACAAAACATCTTGGTGTGAGACAGACCTGATTTTAAGATTTTGAGACTGAAATAAGATGCAGTGGAACTTTTAAAGTGCATATAAAGCTACTTTTTGAAAGATTCACAGTGTTGATAACCTATCTGTGGCCCAAATTTACACTTTTGAAATATGAATTAATCACAATAAATCACATTGTGCACTTTTTTAAATGCCATTTAAGATATCTGTGGCGTCTGGTTTGTTCTGTTGCATGGAGCAAAGCCATACCGGTCTCCACTGCTCGGCGCTCGTAAACATCAGCCAGCCGCTGAGTGATCTGTCCATGTGCGGACATGTAAAAATAACAACGTGAAATCTGCGTAGTTCTTGCGCCTTCCTTCTTCTTTCAGATGCAGTAAACCTCACTGCGTAATCTAAAAGAGCGCATTTGGTCTAGAGACCAACTGATTCATTGCATGAGTTAACAAATTAGGCCTATTTAGTGATGAAACATTAGGACAGTTGTCACTCAAAACAATTGAATCCATCATGCAATGGTGAAAAGCCATAGTGATCTTCAGACCACTGTATCTCATATTGTAACAAGATATGTATGCTTTTTTAATTAAGTCGAATTAAAGGCAACTATTTTACAATTTTAGGCTTCAAATGTTACTATATCAATTTCTAAATGATTACATTACCTTATGACAGCATTTAAAACAAATTAAATACAGCAGTGATCATGGCTTCATGTGAGAATGTCCCTAAGCTGCAGGACACTGTCCCACTCAGAGGCTGTCGTACTTTCCAACACAGGTTTATCATCCTTTTAGCAGCGGTAAGGCCAGCTAGAAATTTCCGGTGTTCATTGATAATAATTTTCAAATTTGTTGTGTCCTTCAATAGTAGTAGCCTCTGTGTGTGTGTGGAATTTCTCTCTCCATTATATTTGACAGAGCATTGGCCCCATTCTCCCTAAAATGGTTGCCCTCTGGGCACTGCCACACCATATGAAGGAAAGTACCAATAGTATCATCTGAACAGATGGGAAAACGCAATATGTGTTATCTTTAAGTTTCATCCTATGCCGTCTCCTTGGATAGAGGTAGGACCTGTGGATACATTTATAATGGATCATTAGGTGGTTTAGGTTTCTAGATGATTAGAAAAACATTGGACCAGATGTAGGCCAAATCCGAACGTTCTTTCGGCTCTGCTTTCTGGAGTTGTTCGATGGGCAAATGTTTGTATGATGTCTCAGTAATAGTTTTATAAAGATCAGGGACAATACATTGGCTTTTCTCTCTGTTCAGTATTGTGTGGAGAAGGTTGTCTGGTGCACATCCCCCATGGGGCACGCATTGCTGCTCGTAACTGCAAATAGAAATAAAAGGATGTAGCAGGTAAGTTATACGTTTTATGTAGGTCTTGAAATTGTCTTAATCCATTTTTTTTTTCCAATTATGTTGCTTAGCGTGAAAACCCCTTGGCGTTCCCATGGAGAAAAATGTATTGGCTTTTTGTCAATTACTGATAGATTATAGTGGAAAATTGGTGATTGCAGCTCTATATTTCCTAACCAGAGCGTCCAGGTGACTGAGTGTAAAAAGGCCTGCCACAGCTGTCCGCTTCAGGGATGTTATAAATCCTTCCCCTTCTGCCTGCGCCTCCACTCATTCTTATTCACGGCGGCTTAATGTTTTACAGGTTTTTACCGTTGGGGGTCAGTCATTGCTGGTCATTTGCGTCATCACTGGTGGGAAGGGAGCTGTTGAGGTGGGCTGCCAAAGCGTGGAGGCCAAAGGAAGGAATGAGGAACTTGTGAGAATGTGTGTGAAGAGAAAAGTACTCTCAAATCTGTTGTGCACATGGGATATTTTTTTCTCAGATTCAAATGTAAATTTAAATTAAAACACACAGAAATAATTGTGCAAATTTTCATACAAATTGCCAGCTTTTAAGATATTTGGGTTTAAAATACCAGTAGAGTGAAATCATTTTTGACTTCAGCCAAAACTACAATGCTGTGATTGGTCGGCCACTCAGCGGCCTAACAGCGTGAAAACTCCGTATTCAAGAGTTTGTGAAACGAATATCGCAAGAATTCATCTTCTGTGAGACAGGTTATTTGCCAACACCAGCCAAATACAATGACAGAAGCTGCTGCCTTGATCCTTGAGCTAAAACCCCACACGCCTACAGCATTTTATTTTATTTCATCAATTGATCAATACTGTCAAAAGACTCCTTAACCGCCTAAGTGTCCAAATGAACCTAAGTTTGTTTTTTCACCAAGCGCCACAAATCCTATAGGAATAAGCTAACTTTATAAAATGGAGGTTGAAGTTAGAGATTGATAGTTATTACTTGTTGGCAAATGTCTACATGCGTCAGAAGTTTAAAAAAAAATCATTTCCTCATTAAAATGAATGGGATAGGATGTTTACATGAGTACCAGGTTGTGTGATTCTATACACAACAGTCCTAGAAGGGTCTATATCGCTCAAAATGTGAATGGACAGTTTGGCAAAGCCGACACATTTATACCCTTGTTCGACAGATTACACTTCAAATTTTAATGTTATTTTTTATTAGCTCTTTTCTCCAATTTGTTTCAATTAGATTTTTACTCAAGATTCAAATGTTTCATATCTCCATAACAACCATCCCACCACAACTTGTTCTAAACTCTAGACTTGTGAAGACTTTTCCTGCCCTGTCTCGCCTCGGCCACTGTTCCCCTTGTCTGCACACTTCCTCTCATTTGTGGAGTGTGACTAATGGGATTTATCCTCTTTAGGTTTCCTGGGAGAGACTTAGCTTTATCCTGGGAGGGTGCAGGGGCTTCAGAGGAGATAGAGGGAAAGTGCAGAGAAAGTGTGGCCTGGAGGAGAGCTCACTGGGACTACTCTAATATTCTGACCTCAAAATCCTCAAGCGGCACGACAGGAGGTGTGCCACTGACGGAGCACAAATCTGTCTTAGTTTGATGAACACAAAATGGTCAAATATATTGACAATTTTTTCTATTTATACATTAATTGTTCACACACCAACATGGGCAAATATGATGTAAAACATACTTTAATGTCTCCATGGGCGTTTTACTGGTCCCTCAGTATTTTTCTCCAGGGGAGATCCGTCTGGTCACCACACCCTCTGTGCCACGCCTTAAACCATGCATGCGCTTGATTGGCTAATCCACCTGTCAGTCACACCCATCTGAATTCGAGGAGATGAAAATGGTGACCAGCCTTCCAAACCTCTACATTTTTGTTTTGTTTTTTGGCATAGCGCCTGTATGTCAAATATTCCTAGATGATCATTTGCGCAGCCCAATCTCCTGACACTTTCCTTCTAAACTGATGAGCCATGACTGACCGACACACTGTCAGTGCCAGCTCCACACTCTGCTCAGGGGGAGAAAGGGGGATGTGGCAGTTCCAACTAGCATCCTGCCAAAACCATTAGCGTATAATGGTCCAGTCAGGATTAGTGCTGGGGTCTGGAGAGCCCAGGGAGGAGCAGACACAGCACGCTGTTTGTTTGTTTTACAGGCCTCAGCTATGGACATAAAAATGCCAGCATTAATGTTCATAAAATTCCATTCAATTGAGAGCTCTGCCGAGAGGTGGACAATGGTGAGCGATAACAACTGAAAGCACTTTATAATGTGTAGTTATGAATAAATTATGAGACCCTTAAGACAATTAAGTTAACAATGGCTGCAAGTGCTATTGGGGACAAAAACATTACACTGCAAAATGAATACCTAGATTAGTTACATTTTAAATACTTCAAATTCCAGAACATTTATCAGAATTGAAATAGATTTGACCTAATATTTGACTTGTTTCTAGTTACTGCTTACTAACTACATTGCTCCCTAACTTATTTCAAGCTAATTTATTTGCATTTGCATTTTTAAGATAAACATCAAATTAAAAGGTGCCTGGAATGTTCCACTGTATGGCATTACACTTACATCTTATTCCCATCAGGCAAAGTTTGGAAGGGTATTTCAACACCTGAACTTGAATAAAAGCTAGATTTAATATATTGTTCCTTTCCATTCAAAGCAAGTGGCGGACCCCCACAAGAGAAGATACATTGTGCATCTTTAAAGAATATAGTCTAGGTCATATGATCAATCAATCCAACCCAGTCAAAAATCGTTTTACGTAAATTGAAAGCTTTTACTTCAAACTATCAGATTATTTTAAACTTGTATACCAGTGCTATAGACAGTGTCCTCACAGACAAAATAAGAGTGTGGTTTGGACACGTCACAGTCACCCGGCCAGCAGGACAGTAGGTGTGGAGCTGAGCGTCCTGGAGCATATTTCTAGAAGTCAATTGTTGTTTAACTGTCAGATTGCAGATTTGTTGAGCGGATTCACAGCTCTGTAATTACTGGGCCTGTCCACATGAAACAAAAACTGCCACAAAGTTCAACATCTTCTCTATAAACAAAAGGAAATACGCAACACTCACAGAAAATTTCGTTATTGTCATTATTCAGCTCCAAAGGCATGATTGTGAAAATACTTTAAGCGGTAAGATTAATATTACTTGTTTGTAAAGCCAATTATCTGAAGGTTCAATATTTTTGCATTTCTGTTTTGGATATGTTCTTCCAAAACAGTAAATCCCACCATCCGAGATTATGACATGCAATATCAAACTCTACAACGTGAACACAACCTATTATTAATGACTCGCCTGATCATCCTGACAGTAAAATATTTGAACTTTCTCCCCCTGGAAAGCGCTAGTACATCCCACCAAAGCTGGAGTTTCTTCCCAAAGGAGGTGATGACCTTAAAGAAATCACTTTAAACATTATGACTTGTTATTTTTTATTTTCAAAACTATGTATTAATAGTGTGATGTGTTTTATTGTTTGTGGTTTGTTTCCTCTAAAACTGTTTCTTACGAATGAATGCTTTGAAGGAACGAATTAATGCTGTGCCCTACAGGGCTTCACGTACCTTTTTTATGATTTTCCTTTTTATATACATGTAATTTGCAACGGGCAATTAAACTGAAATTTAACTGTAACTGTGAATTAAAGTAATTTGAACCCATGCTGAATGATTCCTTGGGATGTGCTGCAGAGGAGGTCAGACATGGCAGGTCCAGAGGAAGGACAGTGTACATAAGGGTACAGGGAGAGTTTCTAGGCTCAGATGGAGACCAAAGATGAGATTTATGGATGCAGAGAAACAGCAATCTGTCAAAGGCCTGTAATGTGAGTGTATTTAGTGTAGTTGTTTGTGGCCTTGCAATGATTCATTTCAACGATAATTGTGGGACAAAGGCGCCCTGGTGTCACTCTTCCCCAGTAAAATGTTTTATGAAGCCATAAGTCTGGCGGCGACGAGAGGCTGTAATTCATTTGGACCAGTCTATTTACGTCACAAGGGTCTTTCAAAGTTAATCAACAGCTAAATAACAAAATAATGAACCCAAAATGAATATGACACACTTTGCATTCATGACAGTTGTGTTGAATGTTGATTGATTTTTTATTTTTTTCATAAATATACATACATCTGAGACTAGTTGTTATTATCATTATAGTCACAGTCACAAAGTCACAAAAATACACTCACAGGGCATGTTTAGTCGACTACAGCCCTAGTGCACCGCAGGATAAAACCTTCAGTCCTGACCAATAGATACAAATAATTCAATTTAAATAATTGCAGGTCTTTTGCTTGCATGGGGCATCCAGCTAATACATTGTTTCATCTTTTATTTACAGGCTGATTCAGCGCAGCCCTTTTTGTGTGTGTGAATGTGTGTGTGTGTGTGTGTTTCTCTGTGGTCATCTGAGAGCAGAGGTCCACGCCCGCCCTTCTCTCCTCCAGCTGCACACAGAACATTTACAATCCCATCAAAATTCCCACTGGAGTCCAGTAAACAAAGCCTCTCAAGCAAACACATCTAAATCACACGCCTGTATTAATCACTCAAGTGCAAGCGTGAACATAGAGTCACCCACATATGACCAATGTGTACATGCCCACACTGAAGTTTACACACTACAGCGGAATATGGGGCATTAATATCTGCTTCCTCAAACAGTAATCTGCAAAAGATTCTTCTGGGACAAAGAAATGATGTATCTAAATAAACAACAACAAAAAAATACTCTACTTGCCACAAATTCCTATGAAATGACAAATAAAACAAATATTAGTATTTTGGGCATCGAGCTCGGGGGTCGTGAGATGATTTCAAGGCACTATATATTTAATCAGTTCTTTGATATAATGCAACGTCCAATAACATAATAAAAGATTCATATAAACATTAAGCCCAGAGGTGGGTAGAGCAGCCAAAATGTGTACTCAAGTAAGAATAACGTTACTTTATTTTAATTTTTTTAGTCAAGTAGTAAAAAGTAGAGACTGAATAACTACTCAGTAAGTAGTCAACAAGTATTTGGTGGAATAAACTACTTGAGTACGGAGCAACATAAATATAAAACAGACATAAAATGCATTAAAACATGATTTATGATGTTATATATCATGTGTTAATGTCATCAAGCAGCAAAAACTGATATCTCCAAAGAACAGGCGCAAAAATGACAAAAACAAATCATATCGTAAGGTGTAAGAATCAAATAATTTCTTCAAAATTAAACTTTTGTCACTTGTAGAATTACAACGTGACAATTTACTGCATGTCCTCCCTTCTCTCTCCCCCCCATTTCATGCTAAGATGTCCTAAAGTAACTGTAGAACTACCCGTCTTATTAAATCTGATGAAACACTTGAAATTACTACAGCTTTCACTTTTATTCTGCAGTGAGAGTCGAGAGTTCGGTTGCGTGGTTATTTGGAGGGTCCCGGTTTGAAACGTTTTGGAACCTCTGCAATAGAGGAATAAATCATCATGAAAATAGAAATAAATCAATGACACTTTAATGAACTTGACTATAATGCCGTTCATATCCAGGTGTGCTCACTACGCCATTGTAAGTGGGGCAGGAATCTGTGCTTCCTCTTCTTTGCGCAGGTGGAAGGATTCCTATCTCTCACCTGAGGAGGCTTAGGTCAGCGCCTCGGGCATGTTTTCAGCCATTAGTCGGTAAAACGCTGGCTTTGTCGAAATATTCCCAAAGGACCATGGTTTACCCTCTGCAAAAAAAAAAAAAGTGTAGCTTGCACGAACAGCAGAGGAAAACCAGGCTTAGCACAGAGTTAGTAATACGCAGAGTTATAATGGACAACATGACAAACGTCTCGAGGGGACAGATACATACATACATACAGTACGTAACGCTCTATCACACTTTCTCCAGGACTCGGTGTGATTTGTCAACAAACCAGACACATACATACAAACAAATGACGTGAAATATGACATGATTAAAAGAGCATAAACAGGCAGAAAAGAAACAAAGATGTCTACAACAATATTTCAAGTAACAATTCTACTCCAGGCAAAAAAAGATCATGATGTTTTCTTGTATAGATGTGACAGGAGGAGCTTGGACAATAGAACCATAAATAGCCATAGCATTATTATATCTCCACATAAGAGGTCAGTTTGATGGCTATTTTAAAGATTCTGCAAATAAGAAATCTAAAAAAAAAAAAAAATTACGAAAAATCTCACAATTGTTTGTAAAATAAAAATGATTAAAGTTCATCTACCCCAAACTAGTATATTCATAGTTTTCTTAAAAGTTTGGGCAAAACAAGCGATATTGCCTCAGAACACTGTTATGTCCAACTTGCCCAATTAATTAAAATATGTTTTGAAACAGACATCATTCTAGTATAGTAGATGTGTAATGATTTGATTTTTAGTTGAAAGAGTACAACTGACCTCACGCACAACCAATTTAACCACAAACCTCCTGCTCAACTACATTTTGGCAACTTACAGTGTTAAACAAAACATGCTTCAGTATTACAATTGCAGATGTGGTGATACCTCAAAAAATATTTAAGGGTAAAATGCCTGTACAGTTCATAGGATACAGTGTGAGGCTGTATAGAAAGAAATATGAAAACATGCACTCTAATGACATGTCAGAAAATGTAAACATTTGAAACGGACAATAGATTTTTTGGAAAAGTTTTGTGCACAGTCATAGATTGTTTGAGCAATTGTGTTCGTGTTGCATATTTGCCCAAGATCCAGATCAAGTTCTGACCACAGGCTATGAAAACATTGTTAAAACTTAGTTCAAACATGGCCAGAGTCCCAGGGAAAATACACACAGCAATTGTTACATTTTCACCCACAACAGTGATAAACAGGAGCACTTTGATCCTCGCTTTGTTTCTCTTCCAAACCACCAGTGCCACCTCCAGATACCACCACTGTTTACAGCTCTATGCGACGGAGGACAGTCTGCAATCATTCCTCTACTGCCTGTTTGTTGATGCTGTGTTTATAAGTTTAATGGTTTGAGCTAGGTAAAAAAGATCACCAAAGCAAAGTTCAGGGGCCCTAAAACTGAACCATGAGGGAAGCCACAAAAAAGAGATGCTGGGTACAGTTAGAGATTTTTTGTGTGATTTTAGATTCATGGTATAGATCGAGCAAATCATGTTTCCAATATTTAAGATAAGTATTTGACAACAGATATCCCCTTAGGCTAATAATATTAATCATTGGATCTATAGAACTTACAATATACAGCACTACCAAAATGTCCCATTGTCCCAACAAAATTGTATTAAGTTCAGTGATGTTTGATGAACGGAAAAACTGGGCAGCAGAAGTCAAGATTTTTACATGGCGCAACAATCCAGAGAAGATTAAACTTGAGTCATTTTTGAACACTCGTAAATAGGATATATGAAGCAAGTGTGAATGAAGCAAAATACAACTCCAGGTAGGTTTTTGATGAGGGGACAACATGGTTAAAATCTAATTTACAAGCAATCATCCTGTGCAGTGTTTACGATTTACAAAGTCTGACTGATAAAATAAATTTGTGCTGCCTTGTTTTATCATCTGTTTTCTTAAGCTGTCGTGCTCATGAGCAGCCCCTCTCCTGAAATAGTCTTCCTGTTCCATTTAAAACATACAATCCATAAATAATTACAGCGTTGCTGTCAGGAGAAAGATCCCAGGAACAAACATCTCACGTCAGCATTAATATGTATGAAGACTGACTTTTACACCACACTTCAGAGCTGCCTATTGTTACAAGGCAGCATTTTTGTATGTATTCTGTCAAAGGATCAAAATACTGCTACTGTGTGATACTGCAAACTGTGAGAACATGTGTTCCTACAGTTCAAACTATGCTACATTATAAATTCATATTTCATGGATTAAATGCAGAACTATGCTCTTCCTTCACAGAAGTAATTCAAAGTAAACCTCAGTAATTAATACCTCACCTACTGTAATTGAATAAACAGTAATGAATAAACAAAGGGAACAAACTGTTCAATTTGATAAAAAAAAAGATAGTATGTCACAGATTCATGTGCACTCAGTAGCTTCAAGTTTTCCTCTTGGGGGTAACAAACCAATCTGCCTATAATTGGTTGAATTTGCCTGTCACTCCCTCAGCACAATTTATCTTGACCAATAGAGGGCGTCGGTGGGTGAAATCTAACTTTTCTTTTTTTTTTTTCTTTTTTTCTTTTTTTATTATTATTATCAAAATGTTCTAGGACCCAAATCCCAAAGTTGATTTTTTTTATAAATCATGTAAACATATTATCTTTATATTGCCTCGAAGCGGTGACTGAAGTCATCTTCATCTTCCGAGAGTTCATACTTCAGTGCAACTGTTTGAATCCACCTGTCACTGAGCCTATTGCTCATTGCGACTAATGGGAGCTGTGGGTGGGAAACACATTTTTTTGTGCTTAGAGCATGTATTCAAGAGAAAATTACTGAATCATGATGACCAGAAACACATTAAGGCAGAATACAAACTTTTGTTCAAAAAAAATAAAATAAAAAATGTGTCTATTGTATTATTCAAAAATAAAAAAAGAACAAAAATGATGCATAAGCATAACAACAGAAACAGTGTCCCTCTGCTCTTACAGCCACAAATTCATTCCAGCTATTATCCTTAACATCTTCTCACACGCAGCAGCATTCTCTCCTTTCACATTTTCAGTGCAGAAGTATGCGCTTTGGCCGTACACAAACTAAACCAGAAAACTCCCTTCACATCCAATCAGTTACATATTGTAGCATTTGTTCCTTGTGCATTGCTCACGGGACATACGTGCGGCTTTTAGTTTGCATTCTTGCGCCGCAAAGCACAAGACCTCTCACAATGTATAAAGTTAAGACAACGGAGGCCTTCGAAAGTTCCCAACGAGCCCCCACTGGTCCACAGCTGAGGAAACAATTTTCAGGGACCTCTGCCTTTTACAATCAGGCTTTTGCACGTCACATACAATTGGAGGAGGGGGGGAAGAAAAAAAAAAAAGCGGTTCCAACATCCAAAACAGAGAGAACACTTGAAAGGCACAATTGGAGACGAAGGTTACTTGAGGGTCAAATAGTAACAATGAAAATAATTCCAACGTTCTAAACACTGCAGGTCTGTTGTGCCAGCCTCTGTAATGGCCGTAATTGAACTTTCCATGGACCGTGTAAAAATAAAATAATTATTATAAAGCAACTCTGGATAACGAACAAGAACCATTTTCGCAATCCAGGCTCTGGAAAATGCCCAGTTGGAAAATACAATCCACTAAATGGGAAGTTGTTCAATTAATTAGAGCTGCAGAGGAGGCAGAGGTCGTAAAGTCAGGCAGTAAAAGGTTATAGGCACTGAGACTACAGAGTCCACGGTAGCACACGGCCACCCCCAAGTTAAAGACAACGAGAATTATGGCTTTTCCATTCTCCATATGTCTTTATGTGTGTGCTTGTACATAATGGGAAACAGGCCCAAGGAGTAATTAGTTCTCCCTTGTTAAAGCGATTAGCAGGGCAGCAAAATGTCAGTGGAAGTGAAGAAACACAAATGACATCAATTGAGTTAGGTAGTGTTACGAAAGTGTTACGGATTCGTTTCATCATATTTTGAATTTTAATACTGGCAGATTTCTCGCTTAGAATTGTTTTTAAATCCTGAAAAAACATGCTGTACATTTTCAAGGATTTTTAAGCCTTCCAGTTCAATAGTCTGAATTTAGCAAAGCAATTCTTTAGCAACTGATCCAAGAGAGTGAAGCCTGGCATTTTGAATCTTTGTGAATTTTATGACGGTTGAATTTGAGGGTTTGAAATTTTGAGCATTGTTTATTTAAAAGGTGATTTGTTTCATTTTGAATGTTTAAAATGAAATGACTAGTTTAAACTACAAATCAACCTGCATTTAAATTTCAAAGTCTGATTAAACAAATGATCTTCCCTACGATGGGATCTTGCGCGGTGAAACTACAGAACTATCACTTTTAACTATAATCTCCAAATTTTAGTGAGTTTTAGTTTTTAATTATGATTCAGGACATTCTACTTTTCCCCACCCACACCTTCGGTCCGAGGGGCAGGTGGCTATAACCAATCACAGTGAGTCTTAAACCTTAACAGGCTGGATTCCGCTACATACAGTAAACAGTGTGCAACAACTGAGGGCAAGACTCTCGTTTACTTCATGTGCTTTGTGTCCTCACGACTTTCACTGCTCAGGGCTGCGCAACTCTGACGAGCTGGAGAAGAGCATGGGCAGACTCCTCAAGTTTGTGAAATAAAAGTCAAAAGTTACAGGACAGGAGCAGATAAATCCTGTTTATAGAGGTGGGCAATGTATCGAAATGTATTG
Source organism: Chaenogobius annularis (assembly GCA_015082035.1). Classification (NCBI taxonomy): domain Eukaryota; kingdom Metazoa; phylum Chordata; class Actinopteri; order Gobiiformes; family Gobiidae; genus Chaenogobius; species Chaenogobius annularis. The sequence continues at coordinate 9,497 of BJKM01001583.1, read as the reverse complement.
AAGATATGCAACATTTGATATATTGGGTATGTTATTCATAGTGAAAAATGCTACAAAAAGAGCTGTTTCAAAATAAAAATGAATTCAAAATATGCTGTAAACTTTCAATTAAGGGTATAAGGTGATATTTATGCACTTTGGCAGACATTTCACATTTGTCTAATAAGAAACTAATACCTTTACAGTATTCAAAAATATATATAGATATACATTTTTGTCCTTTTCAGTTTTTTCCTACACTACGAGGGTATTTAAGCCTTGAAATATTACATGAACTAGTCCAATAAAAGTTTTCTTGTCAGTATTTCAGCGACTTAAAAGTGAACATTAGCAGAATTCTGAATCTAAATGTCAAACAATGCATAAAACCATAAATAAAACTATATTCAGATGGAAAAAAAACTCACCCCCAAGAGCTTTAATATAAAATTAACTACATGTGTTGAAATTGAAACTGAGCATTTATTATGTATACAGAAGTACTGCTGCCTTAAATGCATTTTTCTTTAAATGTTTTGTTTACACTTTATTTATTCATATCCACGCATTCTTATTCAAAAGTCCGTATTGCGTTCCCATTTACAATTTGTACCATTTCCCTTTGCCAATAAATCTCAATCTAGAAAGCAATTACAGACAATAGCGAGCACAAATAAATGATGTCAGTCAAGTCAGAGGGGAGTGTTTTGGAAAATAAGCTATAATTGCATCTGTCAAATCATATCACAATCATTTACTCATTTCAGAAAGCCACATTGAATACTGATGGAATTAGGAAATCTATATAACCTTTCCTTTGTCCTTCCCCCATCGCACACTGAGCTGGCACTGCCCGACTGTTGGCAATGTTGGCAGAAATTCCAAGCCCCGAGCATTGAACGTTATGGTTGGATAATGCTGCCAGGGTTAGCTCCAGTCACATGCAAGAGCGCACTTATAGACACTCCAGCTTTGTTAGCGCAATAGTGAAGGCCAGAAGTCTCACCAGAACCCCAGAGCTGCACCTTTTTACGACCTGCGTCTGGTACGGCTGCTTTTCTGGCAAACGGTATGGGAGCTAACGTACTCCAGCGCTAACTCTCCTGCAGACCAACTGCCGCTGTATCCTTTTGCCGCTGATGCATTGATCTGAAGTACAAGTGTGCGAAAAATTGTAGGCGTGGACAACAGGAAGATACATTTGGAATTGAGACGTTTATTGGTTAGATTTGAGACTGGGAAGCCAAAAAAGTTCTGCTCTTTATTGTTTTGCTTCGTATTGTTGCACTCCTATGAAACGTATTGTGACAGAAAAAAATCTGCAATGGGTTTGAACAAAATGAGTGCAAAATAAAGTTTAATACAAAATGGAAAATATATACTGTGGAAGATACACTTTGGATTGAACAGCCTTTTTATGTCGCCATAGGAATCAGAATCCTGTCAATGAACAGAGTTCACAAACGTAGGAACTTGTTTTGGCATTAAGGTGCAACATAAAACACTGATCAATAGGCCTTCAGTTAATTGGTCAATAGAGACCAAAATTATTCAAATTATTTGTCGACTAATTATGTTGGGAGAATTTTAAAGACTTATATTCACAAGTGCAGAAAGGAGAAATCTTATGGTGTTATCTTGCGACTTTTACAGATTAATAAAGTGTTTACTACTGGGTTTCAGACCAAATATTTGTTATCGTGTAATTTCCTGCAATGTCATGGTCTTGTCAGTGCACTTTGTGTCAAATCATAGGGATACTTAAAGCTTTGAGAGCTTTTGCCATGCCACATCACCTTTAGTCGATTAATCGATGCACAGAGCATGTGTTTAGACAACCAAGAACTTCTTTAGTCAACTGAAATGTAAACAAAAATGCATACAGCAACAGCAATGTAATGTCCAAAACACACGTTTTGCACCTATAAATCAAGGCAAGGCAAAAGATCATGTTCACATATTCATGTGCGTTTCCATTTTTTCCGGAGGACCACAGATGACAATAGCATCTCTAACAGTGATCGCTCTTTCTTTTACAGTCATGGAAAAGTCCATTTGTTGCTCTGGGCCTGAGCTCTCAGCGCAGTGACAGCAGACATAGCACAGACCCATTATCTGTGACAGCAAGTGGGCCGAGCCAAACTGAACAAGTCCACCAGACAGACAGACAGACAGACAGAACAACAGACAGGACAACAGACAGACAGACAGACAGAACGAACAACAGACAGACAGAACAACAGACAGAACAACAGACAGACGGACAGACAGACAGACAGAACGACAGACAGAACGACAGACAGACAGACAGAACAACAGACAGACAGACAGAACGACCAACAGACAGACAGAACGACAGACAGACAGACAAACAGAACGACAGACAGACAGAACGACAGACAGAACGGCAGAAAAACTGACAGACATAAAGACATGACGAGAGACAGAAAGACGGACAGAACGACAGACAGACAGAACAACAGACAGACAGAACGACAGACAGACAGACAGAACAATAGACAGAACAACAAACAGACAGAACAACAAACAAGCAGACCAACAGACAGAACAACAGACAGACAGAACAACAAACAAGCAGACCAACAGACAGAACAACAGACAGACAGACAGAGAGACAGACCAACAGACAGACCAACAGACCAAGAGACAGCCATTGTTCTCAACCAACTTCTTTTGTACAGACAGAATAAAATGCATGGCCGGGCAATGTTCTCAATAGGATAAACCACCAATATTGTAGTAGCGTTCACAACCTTTTTCTCTCCGCTTTTATGCCAGTTAATAACTACATGACAAGCTAATGTCTTGGAAAAAAGGAAAAATAAAATAGTTTTATGGTTAATAAAAATGCTCTAAAACTATAATTCAAGCAGTCTGGGTCAGACCTCTCTTTTAGGAACATCTGGACCCCTGTGAAGCTTTGGTGGGTGTCTGCGAGTTTGGGTCCTGACCTCTAAGTGGCGAGTTATGTAGCCTGCTGCTAGTATTAAATGAGACAAAAAAGTTAAACTAAATGCTAGTATGAAGTGGTGGAAGAAGTCCTCAATTTTCTTGAGTTGAGTAAAAAGATAGGAGCAAAAAAATACAGTAAAAGTAGCTTATCACATGAGGAAACCATGTTTTCTAATACTTCTAAGATGAAATCATAGAGAGTAGTAGAGAGTAAGTAAAAGTTTGCTGATTTTTGTTCGGCAATTTTTTCTTGTCATTTTTTCTTGTTATTTGCTCAAAGTTGTTAACTCGCTAAAAGAACCCCTGAGCTATCTCAGACGGTTAAAAATATAGTTCAGTAGAAAATACACCTGCTCTCAAACGTAGTGAAGTAAAAGTAATAAGTATCCACAGTAAAATGGACTTCAGTAAAGTACCGATAGCTAAACATTTTACTGAAATACTTCTGTACTTCGTTACTTTCCACCACTGGCTCTGATGAATCCTTTTTTCTTTTTTTTTTACGTCGGAAGAATTTACTTTTGAGAATAGAAGTTTCGAAAAGAAAATGCAACAATTTTTGGGACATTTTCAAAGAATAACAATAGTCAGAAAACCGTTTAATAATCATGTTTAATCCTAAAGAGGACAAACAACAGCAAACCTTACAGTAACGAACCTGAAAGCTGAGCGCGTGGCAGCAGTTTGCTAATTGTGCCGGAGGATTGTGTTGTAAGATTAGAGGAAGTGGGTCTTTCAGTAATGTCTCCATCCCAAGCTGCAGAAACCCTCAGCGCGCATAGGTTAAGATGTAAGGAAAACTACTACACCTCCCTGGAGTGGGGATAATGTTACTATGGAAACGGTGCTGACGTCAGAGCAGGCATTTTGTGATTACTCATAGACTGTGCAGAGGAGCGGGCCAATAAAACAAGCCCATTACTCACACAGGGGGAGTTGGGCAGGGCTCAGGTTCCCAGCCACACAAAGGCACAAGGATACACTGTAATACTGTACAAAGACACAAGACGTCCTAATGGAAGCAAGCTGTGGTGCGAACACTTTTACGGCCCCAGACGCAATAAAATAGTCACTTTTTACTTGAGCAGCTCATTTGGAATATCTGCCATGATAACGTTAGCAGGGAGGAATGTCCGAATTTACTGGAAGGAAGGAATTAGATACTTTTGACTCAGAGGAAAAAGGAAATTTCAACTTTCAAAAGAGTGAATATTACAGGAAAAATACTGTAGAGGACAAAGAGGATGGGCAATCATCTTACAATTACGGAATTGGGAAATAGCAATGTAGCAATGATATTAATGGAAGTAATTGTTAAAGTAGTAGTAGTAGTGGTAAGAATATTACTGGTTGCAACTGGGTAAAAGTACAGCAGTATAATTAACAGAAATTGTAAATAATTATAGCGATAGAGTTAGTAATATTTACTTAAAGGGAGGGTAAGAGAGATATTATGCTAAATCAACTTTAATGCGCTTTTAACCTTGTTACATTGGTGTTTCCTCATCATTCGTGTACTCAAAGGTTGCATTTTTGAGTAATCCTGTATCGTTCTGCAACTGTGGCTCGAATGCTCAGTAAATTCCTGTTTCCTCATACCCCTATCCCCGCCCACCTCCCTGTATTTAGCTGCGAGTGATAGATAAAGGGTTCTAAAATGTTGCGCAGCCACTTTTCAAAAATATGAACACGTAAATGACTATCTGCTGCGTATTACAGTGAAATGCCACAGTGAAGAGGCGGGGCTTATTAGTTCTGCAGTTTTGAACAGAAACTCAGTGGACATGTTTCTATTATCAAGTTATTTTAGATCAAAATTGTGGCTTGTAATGAACAAATTATAAAGACTACTTATATGTCTACATTTTCTTTATTTCCCTCCACTCCTGTTCTGATCATAGAAACCTGAGCACAATGTGAACCTACGCTACAGAAACCCACAAGTTGGACAAGAATTTAGCATTCAAACCCCCAAACATACACCTCATCTGGACAACCACAGCCAGGACACTTTATCTGCATGTTCTGCATACCACGCTGCCTCCACCAATCAGAACAAAGCCCATCCAAAACATGGAGCAACACACTCAACCTGCACATGCACAGGGCAGCGGACTTCCTCTGGCTCTCTCCCTCACATTCTCCACTGGGAGTTAAACACTTACGGGCTGATAAGGATCCAGGGCAAACAGTGTGGATAAACAATCACTGTCGTAATTAGGACCAACGGACCAATTAGAGCCCAGTACCAGCCGACAAACATGTGATACAGACACGATTACAAGTTTCCGATCGCATTCCCAAGACCATTAGGTGGAGTCTGGCTCAAAATCACAACGACAGAGAGGGAAGTGGCAACGTGCAAGAGTCAACGCGCCACATGGACGACAGAATATCAATAGAATGTAATACAGTAAGGTAAGGCAAGGTACACTTTATTTTCCCCAATTGGAAATTTGTCCTCTGAATTTGACCCATCCTTCAATGCCGCCGGAGCATCGCCTCAGGAGCAGTGATCGCTGCAGGATCTCCAGAATGTTTGTGTGCTTGGTTTGGTCAGGTCTAAACCTTCGTTGGAGGATTTTAACCGTGTTGTGCATGTTTTGTGTTGATGGGGGAAACCAGAGCACCTGCGAGAAGAACGAAATAGCCACCGGGAAATCCACACAGCACAGAAAGGACCGGTCCGTGGAACTGGAGTCTAACTTGTGAACCTTCTTGCTGTGAGGCAATTGAGTGGCTAGTCACGTTGTGGTTTGATACCTGCCACCCAAAGCCCACAATGCTGTATCTACTGTGATTGGTTCCCTGCGGGCCCTAAAGGCCATGTGAGGATAGGTTCAGTTTAACAGATGGTGCATGGGACTGCAAACGAATTAGCGGCAGCCTAACAAGATATGGATTCTTAAGAGATTGTGAACTCACAAAAATAGCAAGAATTCATCTTGCTACGACGTTTTCCTCACAGCGGATCAAGCTGAGAAATACATTTTTAGTTAAATCTTCCCTGTCCACATCCGAATGCACAAGTGCACCATATTTTCATTTGCGAAATAAACTGAAGTATGTTGCTTGCTTTTTTGGTTAGTTTGGGCGCTTCACCTTTAGCTTCCGCCCCCATAACTCGAGATATTTTTGCAGATTTGTTTGTTAATTAGCCAATCACTGATAACGTCGGCATCAAACCATTGATAATGTATCTAAACAGTAAAACAACATAAATCTTGTTTTATTGAGCAGCATTTTATTGTAGCAAGCGCGAGACCAACCAAAATCCATAAAAAAAGAGTCTGCAAAATCCACAGACCTCCTCTAGCTCAGCGCAACCTCTTATAATATTACAGTATGGTGTGGACACGAGTCCATTGCTCTTCCCCTATTTTTAAACTGTCCTCCTTAATGGGCGCATGATGTAAGTTCTCTTATTGCATTTTGGGACGCAGCGGTGCATGTCGCATCCCTGCTACAAATGTGACTGAGGCGCCTGCTAAAACTTGATATACTATAGTGTGCATCAATCGCTAATGTCGTTACCCTAGAGCTTGATACAGTGATCAGAATAGCTGATGAAATTAGTCCCTCGTTTTGTTTTGCGTGAACATGTCTTTTGTGTACCCATTAGCCACCTTGACGTGAACCCTATGTCCCAGCAAGGGATGGGAGAGTGTGTGCGTGCGTGTGAGTGTGTGTGAGAGCGACGAGGAGGCCTGCTGTCCACCTGGTCCGCTCGACTTAATGAGCCAAGTGCATCGCCCTAAACCCAAAAACAGGAGCCTGCTTCTCGTAAGACCACTGGAGGACTTACCTGCCACCCCAGAAGCTGAACTTTATAACCTACGCTAATGGACTTTTTTTTACTGCATGGAGAACTACAACAGTTATCCGTATATGATGCAATGAAGTAGTGAGGAATCAGGCACGAAAAATCTAAAATGGTGCTATTAAAAATGAGACTGAGAAATGACTAGTTTCGAGGCCAGGATTTTTGTCTTCTCAGGAGAGGGCCTCAGGTGTGGCTTCATTTCAAAATATGGCTGGGTAAATTCATCAAGATTCATTCAGTTCTTATTGTCAAATTATATGCTTGGATGATTTTAATTAAAGAGGTCTCCACTGTATATAGAGTGGACGTTGTTTACGATACTGTTTTCGGTTTTATCTGGAAGCTTGAAGCCAATCGCGGCTAGCAGTTTTAAGTTGGCTATGAATGTGGATCCAAGTTCCATATTTGGAAATCCAAGGTACGCATTGCAAAGACAGAGCCAATCAGGAGTGAGGTTATAGAAGATACCTTCATAGGATGCGTCACTTGGTTTCCATGGCGGCAGTCAGTTAGCAACGAGCATGTGCTAGCTGTCAATTCAATTGTTGCTAACGGCAAGCCAGAGTGGACCTCGGCGAAGGAAGGCACACTGACTTGGTCAGTTTATTATTGTTCATACCTTGATTTGGAAAGACAATAGTAAAATCAAAACACCAAGGATCATGGAAAGCTTTTACAAAGATGTTACATCCAGAATGTTGAGCCTGACAGCAGCAGTTAGAGAAAGAGGCGCATCTGTTTCTAGATAGAAAGTGAATGGGACCCAATGGAGCTAATTCACGCTCAAGATCACTTCCCGACGGCTAGAGAGGATTAGCTATGTCCAGTTCTATCTCTTCTATGTGTCTAATCAGGCCAATCAGAGTTCATGGAGCTTTGTAAGAAGAAATTGTTGAATGGCAATGATGTAAAGTCTGCCTTGTTTCATTTTTATAAAACCAGTACTGAGCGCAAATTTTAACAATATGGGGATTCTTAATTCATCTTTAAATATTATAAAAGTCCATACTAAAATAAGGTTTCCTAGTTTAGATGACATCAGGTGCAATATTTCAAGGCAAAGCAAAAGCCGTTTACCGTTCAGAGACCAATTTTCATTAGTCTGGACAAATAAATCATCATCATTATTTTAGTGGCAAGCAACCAAACCCTGATAAATACAGATTAAAAGTAGAGTTTATTGTAATTTGTGATTTGCCTAACTGACTATGAAAGAGAAAAGGCCTCCAGGAATGCATTTAAACCAGTAGCATTTAAATGCCATGATATAGTAGTTTGATAACAGCGGCTTGGAAACACCTCAGGGCAGTGGAACAACAAATAAGACTGAGAAAGATAAAACCAAACGTTTACTTCCTGGTTTTAATTCTCATGCATATTTGTTGCCTATTAGAGCATTTCTTTCCCGGTGTTCATCACAACACGTACGCTTCTTCGGGTGCATGAATTAGCAATATTTATCTCAAGAAATACAAAACTCTGTTCTTGAAACATTTCCTGTGTAAATGTTCTGTTCCTCAAAGTATTTATTGTGTAACACAATGAGAATGCATTTGACAGAAAAAGGCCTTGAAACAGGCGAAAGGTCCCAACTGGTTATTCTTGAGCTTACGGCCAGTCATTTGGAGCTGACAACACAAATATATTAATGAATCACAGCTGCAGGGTCTGAAAGGGCAAGCTTCCTCTTCACTCCACGCCTTTCTCCAAAAGAAGGAATTTTTTTCAACTTTTCACTGCCAACAAGGTGGTCTCTACTAATCCTAAAGTTAACTCTCTCCTCTTGTTGAAGAATCAGTTTCAGGGTTGCGGTAAATTAAAGTAAGTAATGTAAGTAGAAATTGTAAACGTACTTGTACTGTAAAGTATTTTAGGTGTCTACTTTAACTTTAACTCCACATGTATTGTTCACGTACCTAAATGCATTCTTATCCTCCTAATTATCTCCTCTGCAATGAATTTAAAAGCACTTTTCACAACTTTCAGAGGGAGCAAGAGAGTTTTTGCTGTCACGGTAAAAGCTAAGAACAACTAGCATGCTAACAGTGCACTTCCTGATTCACGGAGAATAATACGCTCTATAATTAGATGCAGAGAACACAGGGTGGACTCATTTTTATCCAAATAGCTATTTTTACATCATATCTGAACTGGGAAAAAAAACAGATCTTTACTTTATTATATGTATTTAAAAAATGGGGGGGGGGAGATACTTGACATGTGACATTTACTTCATTACATTTGAGAGCAGGTATCTGTACTTTCGACACTACATTTTTATCTGGACTGAAAAATGTTTATTTTTCAAATAGTTTGAGGGGTTATTTTTAGCATATTCATGGTGACATCCTGACTAAATGTTTTGGGTTCAAGCGCCAATTTGAGCAAAATAATATAAATAACAGTACTCCAAATCTGTGTGGAAATGTATTCTTAAATAGTATTTTTATACAATTGTTTTTAATTATGTGTGTATTTTTTATAACTTTTTACTTTTATGTAACTTTTACCTTTAAGAAAAGAGTATTTTTTCCCCTAATGTAGTCTGTACTTTTACCGTAATGAATCAAAATGGGACTACTTTATTGGTTTGGGAAACATTACTACAAGTAACTATTTTCTTTGTTGCTGATACCTAGAGGTGTCTCGCCAACGGTCGTAAGGGATTAGGGCGTGTAAGATAGAACTCCTAGTTACCTGAGGTAGTATCGAGCACATTAAG
>BJKM01001582.1:0-24543 GCA_015082035.1 Chaenogobius annularis | reverse complement strand
GTTAGCTGGGTTAGCTGGGTTAGCTGGGTTAGCCTTCCTGGTGTTTGGTTCCGGTTTACCGGGTTCTGCCTTACATTAAAATCATAGAGATAAAAGTCATATGAACTCATTTAGCGAACGACAGATAAGAAGCTGTATTTTAGCCGTAAACAAATGGAATAATTAGCATTTGCGCAATTAGAATTTAAATGAGCGCTTGGCCACGTGGATTTAGTTAGAGACCAGCGTTTTAATTAAGCCGTAATGTGAGCTCAAAAGTCCATCAAAACTCATTTAGTTTAAAAGGAAGAAGAGACCCGCGGCGATGTCAACATGAGATGTGTTCAAGGACAAACAAACAACTGCAACAAACACCTCCAACTGGGCTTCAGCCATTGAGTATCGCATTGAGTATCGATCATTGAGTGATCGATCATTGGAGTATTCATCAGTATCGATCATTGAGTATCGATCATCATTCGATCATTGAGATATTGGAGATCATTGGAGTATCGATCATTGGAGTATCGATCATTGGTATCGATCATTGGAGAATTCGATCATATGGAGTATCGATCATTGATATAGAATCGTATTGAGTAATCGATCATTATTGAGTTATCGATCATTGGAGTATCGATCAGAGTGGAATCGTATCATCATGGAGATCGTATCATTGGAGTATCATCATTGGAGTATCGACATTCGAGTATCGAGATCATTGGAGTCGATCTACATTGGAGTATCGATCATTCGATCATTGGAGTATCGATCATTGGGTTCGATCGATCATTCGATCATTGAGTATCGATCATTGGATCGAATCGATCATTGAGATAATCGAGATAATCGATCATTGGAGTATCGATCATTGGAGTATCGATCATTGGAGTATCGATCATGGAGTAATCGAGATCATTCATTTTCTTCTAGTTCATAGTAATAAACAAATAAGGAGTTTCTTTTTAAAATAACATTTTCCTCTTCACTTCACGTCCCCAAAACAGCACTTTCCCTTCAGTCCAAACTTCTTTAGAATAAATAAAGGACTAATGAACGTGTCACAGACTGTTTATAACAGTTAATAATACATTTCATGTTACGTGAGGCCAGCGACGCTGGTGTTTGAGCTGTAACTCGGAGTCATTGTGTAGCATTAGCCTCCGCCGCCGTCCGCTCGGGCTCCGTCTTGCTACTTTCTGTTTCATAATCATGTCACCATACCAACACCATACCAAAATGACCATACCGACACCATACCAACCAATACCCACACCATCGAACATACCGACACCATACCGACACCATACCAAAAAGCGCCACCAACACCATACCACCAACCAACCCCATACCACACGATACCAACACCTACAACACATACAAACGCCATACAACACCTAACCAACACCAATACTAACACCATACCGAACCTACCGACACCATACCAACACCACCACCATATACCACACCATACCAACACCATGACCCATACCGACACCACACCACCAACATACACACGCAATACACCACCCATACCACACCATACCGAACACCCACCTACCGACACACCAACAATCATACCACACCATACCAACCCATACCGACACCAACCACACCATACCGACACCATACCACCCAACACCATACCGACACCATACCGACACCATACCGACACCATACCACCATACCAAAAATGGCGCCATTACCAACACCATACCAAAATTGTCACGCCGATTCTGATGCCACGGCAGAGGCTCTCGATGCTTTTTGTCCAAGTCTGTTTTTAGATGAACGATAAGATAACAGGAGCTAAACCAGGTCTAAGTCTTGTCCATTCCAGTCATTCAGTGTCGCAAAACCAGATTCAAACCGTTTAGAATAACCAAACCACCAAGAGCAGCAACTGACAACCGTTTGTTAATCGATTAGTCGTGATTATTCTTTTGATTATTGATTAGTTGTTTAGAATGCAAGAGCCACGTGATGAAACGGTTTAGACTAGATTTGACCAGATGAAGCTGAAGGGAGCGTTTGAGGATCTGGTGGAGCACGTTTAAGGAGTTTTTCATCAAAAAACACTCAATTTACACATTTTCAACGTTGTTTCAATGGAATTATGGCTATCAATCCGCGTCAGTTAGCTGGAGTTAGCTGGAGTTAGCTGTGTTAGCAAGTGTTAGCTGGTGTTAGCTGGAGTTAGCTGGTGAAGGGGCGTAGCTGTTAGCTGGAGTTAGCTGGAGTTAGCTGGGTAGTTAGCTGGTGTTAGCTGGAGTTAGCTGGAGTTAGCTGGTGTTAGTTAGCTGGGAGTTAGCTGGTGTTAGCTGGAGTTAGCTGGGTTAGCTGGAGTTAGCTGGGTGCTGGTGTTAGCTGGTGCTGGAGCTGTTAGCTGAGTTAGCTGGTGTTAGCTGGTGTTAGCATGGAGTTACTGGAGTTAGCTGAGTTAGCTGGTGTTAGCTGGTGTTAGCTGGTGTTAGCATGCTTAGGAGCACGGGTGTTAGCTGGTTAGCTGGGTTAGTTAGCTGGTGTGTTAGCTGGTGTTAGCCGGGTTGTTTAGCTGGAGCACAGGCTCGGGTGAGCTGTGGTCTTCTAAGTGTCGTTAAGTCAAATCATAGACATTTAATATATTTGAGAAATGTTTTCACAGCGCCCTCTTTCTGTCAATTAATAAGTGCAAGGGACTTTAGACTTAAAAAGTATTTTTGTTCTTTTCACAAACAAAATAAAAATGGCTTTTAGTATTCAACACAGATTCACAAACAGATTTAAACTTTTCTCGTTAAACCGATCATTGACGAAATATCTTAATCTCAGTTCAAAGTGGATTCATTGTTCCGTTTAAAACAGGACCAAACCGGGACTAAACCAGGGTTAAATCACGTACTCGACCGGCACTAAAACCGGCCCAAACTAAAACCGACAAAGCGGAAGAGAACGCGCGCATTCAGCGTGAGCAGGAGTCGCACCCACAACCTCAGCCTGCGAGCCGGGGGCCGCGCTAACCACTCCGCCGCCGTCACGCGTGGGCTAAAGCCTGTTTCCACGGCTCTAACATCCCTGTTGGTGGCGTCGGGCGCGTCTCGTGGCGGCGCAGAAAGTGTTTGTGCATTAAAACTGTAACGCCGGCTCCTGTCTGCCTCGTTCGGAGCTGATTACCTCCACAACAGAAAGGCCATTTATTTTTCATTAGGAACAAAGCGCAGGAGCTCGTCTCTCTCACGCCTCTGCATATGGAGCGGGAATGAGCCGTCTCCACAAGGACGAGGAGAAGTCTGCGCCGCGCACACACACACACACGCACACGCACACGCCGCGCACACGCCGCACACGCCCGCACAGTTCCCATCCGCGCAGGGGAGCGGTTTCGCCTCGTTTTCGACGTGTGTTCAAGTATTCGCGGGATCGCAAGTGAGGGAAAAAGGGGGAATTGTCATTGTCTGTGTTTGACGTCCGTGTCTCCGCGTTTGTTTTTGTCTTTTTTTTTTGTGCTAAATAATTCAAATATCCAGGACGAAACAAAGCAACAAAGCAAAAAAAAAAAAAAAAAAAAAAAAAAAAAAGAAGAGAAAATCTTTAAAAAATATGTGCTGAATTGTATAAATAATGCTGAGGCTCAGAGAAGTGGAGCTCGTGAACAGCGTGAATGACGGGAAATAAAGCTCCACAAAGCGTTTAATTAACATGATTAAAAGTGAGGGGAAAAAAGTACATTTAGCTAAATATGTGTCTTTAAATTTAAGTCCAATTTGACCAGACTTTGGCCAAGTCGTATTTGAATTCAAATGTTCCGCGCTTCTGTTTCCTTTTCCATGCTTAGTTCTCATTCTGTATTTGATTCTTTTCGATAAATACAACATTGAACCGTGAAACCCCTGAGCAAACGCATCAGAGAGACATGGCGCTCAGCTGACTTCAGCGTCTGGCGTTTCCTTCGTTTGCGTCTTAAAAAAAACACAAACTTTCTCTGAAGCACATTTCGAGCACAAATCCGGCCCCGGCTCAGATTTGCCGCGGACCGCCGCTCGGACGCGCGTCTGTCTCTGCAGCGATCCCGCGCACACAATGGGACGGCGGCAATCGTCTGCGCGTTATGGACTCGGCGTTCTGATGCAGAGTTAATTGCGCCCTCCCCCCCGCGGCCCCCGTGTGATGGGCCTCACTCATTTGTATGCGCACATCAAGGCTCGCGTTTGTGCCAGTTTTGTGATCAAAGATGCTCCGTCTTGTTCTTAAATAAAAGGCAACACGAGGCACTGCGGGGCCGCGATTGCACCCGGGATCCATCGGTGGGGGGGGGGGGGGGGGGGGGGGGGGGGGACGTGTTTTCTGTGCTTCTCATGGGAAACGCCGTCGTCTTTTAATAAGGACTGTAAGTGAAAACGTTGATGTCGTCTGTCTGACATCTGACGGTGGGACGGGGGAGTCTGCGATACAGGCCGCGATCAATACGGCGCGCGCCACCCTCCATCGCGGCATTCTATACAACCAACACATTTCTTTGTCAACGCGCACAAACGTCACATGAAACGCGCCAATTTAAATGCTCAGAACTGTGAAATATGTCGAGTCTTTTGCATGAGCACGTTTCCTTTCTAAAAACAAGCAAAAACACTAAAACATAAGCGATATATCGGATTAACAGTCGCGGCCCACTTTAAAGACACTGTAGCCCTTTTGCAATCTGCTCTTTCTTCTGTGTCCCGTGTTGTCACATGTATTCATCTCCAGTTTGATCTCTCTATAAATCTTATACAAACTCAGCTTCCAGAAGAATACGCAAGAAGCTGCATTTGAACACGAAGCCGGCTGCACTCGATGTTCTTCTGTTCCGATGGTTACAACGAAAGCGGCTGCCCTCGTGTCTTCTGTTCCGATGGTTCCACGAAAGCGGGCTGCATCGTGTCGTCTGGTTCCGATGGTTCTCACGAAGCGGGCTGCACTCGTGTCTTCTGGTTCCGATGGTTCCACGAAAGCGGGCTCCTCGTGTCGTTCTGGTTCCGATGGTTTCCACGAAAGCGGGCTTGCACTTCGATGTCTTCTGGGGGTCCGATGGCTTCCACGAAAGCGGGCTGCCGCTCGTGTCTCTGGTTCCGATGGTTCGACGTAAAGCGGGTGCTGCCCCTCGTGCTCATTCGTTTCTCGATGGTTCACCGAAAGCGGGCGCACTCGTGTCTTCTGCGTTGTCAGAGTTGGTTCCACTAGAGCGGGCTGGTCCTCTTCGGTGTCTTCTCGGTTCCGATGGTTCCCACGGAGAAAGCGGCTGCCGGCGGTCGGTGTCTTCTGGTTCCGATTGTTCCAGCGAAAGCGGGCTGCCTCGTGTCTCTGGTTCGATGGTTCACGAAAGCGGCTGCACTCGTGTCCTTCTGGTTCCGATGGTTCCACGGAAAGCGGGCTGCCACTGTGTCTCTGGTTCCGATGGTTCCACGAAAGCGGGCTGCCCTCGTGTCTTCTGGTTCCGATGGTTCCACGAAAGCGGGCTGCCCTCGTGTCTTCTGGTTCCGATGGTTCCACGAAAGCGGGCTGCACTCGTGTCTTCTGGTTCCGATGGTTCCACGAAAGCGGGCTGCCCTCGTGTCTTCTGGTTCCGATGGTTCCACGAAAGCGGGCTGCACTCGTGTCTTCTGGTTCCGATGGTTCCACGAAAGCGGGCTGCCCTCGTCTTCTGGTTCGATGGTTCTCACGAAAGCGGGCTGCACTCGTGTCTCTGTTCGATGGTTCCACGAAAGCGCGGCTGCCTCGTGTCTTCTGGTCCGATGGTTCCAGAGCTCCTCGTTGTCTCTGCGCCGCGGCACAAACGTTCCCTCCGTCAGCGTTTCCTCGTGCGCTTGTTTGTTTGCAGAACCGTTGCTTTAAAACCCTTTTTTGGCCCTTCTCTGACTGATTTGTGAAACCGGTTGAAAACAGGTTTGTGTGCGCGAGTTTGGAGTGTATGATTTTTTTTGGGGGAAACGATCCTAAATTGTGGATTCTCACTCCCCCGAAACTGTAAAAACTTGTGAAATGTGAAAACTTCCTTCCCTCTCTCCACCTCTCGTTGTCATTCCCCGCGCTCAACCAGACGCCGGCTTCCATCTTCTCCGCTTCACAAATTCACTTTTACGTCCGCGTAATTAAATATTTGAAAAGTATCAGGACAGGAAAATTAAAAGGAGGAAAAAAAAAAAAAAAAAAGGGGAAAAAAAAAATAAGCGCGGCGCCACCTCCGCTATCGTGGGTACGTCACAGCACCGCGGGCAAAGACACTCGCCTTTTCAAACGCACTTACAAATTACATTTTGGAGAGCTCCGCGATGCTAATACCTGCAGCAGACGACGCGTTAATTATTTCTTATTGGGATGGGCGCGACTATTTGCATATTGTCATTTTAGCGACGCAGAGGAGCAGGGGGAGGAGGAGGAGGAGGAGGAAGAGGAGGAGGAGGGGAAGCCGCTTTGGAATGAGGGAAACGTCTGTGCGCTGACCCAAAGTGAGAGTTTGGAAAGTTTGAGTTCTGTTAGCGCGTTCGTTAGCGGCGGCGGCGGCGGCGAGGGACGGCGAAGCTGAGGAGGGCACGGGGAAAGCATCAGCCGGCGTTTTGTTTGGAGGAAACCATCAATTATAATATTCATTTAGACTCAAGTGGATCGGACTCGAACGTTTAAAGCAGGTTCTAAAAAGCTTTCCGGGTCAAATAAACTGCATTTTAAACAGTCCAATGAGAATAGATTCGACCCGACTTTGCCTTTATTTAAAATGTGGCTCGTTTCGTCTCATTTTGGATGGAATTAGTCAAAAGCCACAAGTTCAAATGCTTTTAACAGCGTTTTATCACAATGTCGGAAAATGAATGTTCAAATTTGATGTCGTTCCTGAATTTCAACGCGGGAAACTGGTGTTGGACTGAGAGTGACAGAGGGTGGGCTTCGGGGGCAACTGAGGCGAGAAACACAACGAGAAACGCCCTCTTCACCGCGGGCCCTCTTCAAAGTGGGCCCTCTTCAAAGTGGGCCCTCTTCACCGTGGGCCCTCGTCACAGTGGGCCCTCGTCACGTGGCCCTCGTCACGGGGCCCTCTGTCACGTGGCCCTCGTCCCGTGGGCCCTCGTCACGTGGGCCCTCGTCACAGTGTGGGCCCTCGTCACTCCCGTCACGTCCATGGGCCCTCGTCACCGTGGGCCTCTCGTCACCGTGGGCCCTCGTCCCATGGGCCCTCTTGCTGGCCCTCGTCACCATGTAGGGCCCTCGTCACCATGGCCCTGCTCACCATGGGCCCTCGTCCACCATGGCCCTCAGTCACCATGGGCCCTCGTCACCATGGCCCTCGTCACCATGGGCCTCTTCACCGCGGGCCCTCTTCAAAGTGGGCCCTCGTCACCATGGGCCTCTTCACCATGGGCCCTCGTCACAGTGGGCCTCTCCGCCGCGCCCCTCTTCGCCGCGGCCCCCTCCACCTCTTCGGGCGGTCTTCGCAGCGGCCCCTCTTCGCCTCTTCGGGCCGGTCTTCGCAGCGGCCCTTCTTCGCAGCAGCCCTTCTTCGCAGCGGCCCCTCTTCGCGCGGCGCCTCTCGCCGCCTCCTTCGGGCCGGTCTTTGCAGTGGCCCCTCTTCGCCGCGGCCCCTCTTCGCCGCCGGCCCCTTCTGCGCCTCTTCGGGCCCGGTCTTTGCAGTGGCCCTCTTCGCCGCGCGGCCCCTCTTCGGGCGCCGCGGCTCCGTCTTCGGGCCCCTCTCCGCCTCTTCGGGCCCCTCTCCGCCGCGGCCCCTCTCCGCCTCTTCGGGCCCCTCTCCGCCGCGGCCCCTCTCCGCCTCTTCGGGCCGGTCTGGTTCCCGTTGCTGTTCAGATCTTCACTTCTCGTTCCGTCTCTGATTCGAGTCGTGTTTAAATAAAGTCAGATAAAGCGGGTTCCAGGGTGATAATCCGGTTCCGACTTTGGCGTCCCGCGTGAACGACATAGAAACACCTTCTTCCTCGCGGAGCAGACGTGACGCTGTGGGTTGGACGTCTTCACTTTTCGCATCAGATTCGTTTCATTTACATTTTCACATTTTGGCTGCATATTTCCCGACGTCACAAACTTTCATGTGAGCGACAAACTCAGATTGCGGCGCCGTTCCCGACGCCCGGAGCTCCGCAGGCTCGTTTTATCGCTCCGAAATGACCCCGAAATCTGCTGCTAAACCTGGGATTTACCACGGCCCGCGAACGCACCACCTTAATTTATGTAAAGCGTCGCGGCGCATGAGGAATCCGGCAGGAGTCCAGGAAACGCGGCGGTAATTCGATTTAAAAAGTGCCACTGACCCGAGGCTCAGTATTTAAATGACTGGAGCACGTCTAGAGAAGGTCCCGGAGCAAAGACCTGGTTTAGACCCGGTTTAGACCTGGTTAGGATTCTGAGCGCGGACTTGGACGAGGGCTGAGCCGACTGGCAACAAGTCAGAGAGAAAGAAAGTTTGTGCTGAAATGTTTCACCTGGTTTAGAGTTTAGAGTTCAGGAGGTAAGGAAGAGTAGACGTTTTATTATTTCTACTCTATTTTCAAACGTTTGAATACATTTTGAGCCAAATAACGGTTTAAATTTGGCTTGTAAATTCCTGAATCTTTTGTGACGTTTTGACCTGAAACGCTCGTGTCGTCGCCTTTTTGCACGTCACTTTCTGTGTTTGATTCTTCTTTTCTCTGGATTTTTTTTCATCAAACACGTTCAAAAACACAGTGGAATTCGTCACAATTAGTCGACTCATATGCTGCGCCATCCGCGGGTTCCAGAATGATGAGAAGTGAGGACCGTTGCCATAGCGATTAACAATTTAGAGCTAAATACTGTATCGTTTGAATGGGAAAAAGTCCTCAAAATGATGCATAAAACGGGAAGACTTTGTCCAAATGCAAACTCACCGCAGAAAGGCCCCACGTGGTCTCTCTCCCCCCGCTCCCCCCGCTCCCCGTCCCCCCGCTCCCCCCGCTCCCCCGCTCCCTCCCTCTCTGTATTTAAACGGAGCCTTGGGGCCACATGTGTCTGGTCTCCGAGGTGATAAGAGTCGCACAGGGGCCTCCACCCCCCAGACTCACATTTAAAAACAACCCAACGCGAGGCAGAACATGCTCTCGCTTCCACATGTAGGTGGCGCGCACAGAGGGGAAATCATTGTTCGGGGCTTCTCAAACGCGATTTGGCAAAAGCGTATGACTTGAGGAGCTGTACATGGGCTGACCACTAGGGGCAGTAGTGAACACCGCGTTTGTACGTTTGTATCGTTTTTCCTGGACTCTTTGGGGTTCTGAGTCGGGGCTTCGGCGATACCCGGTTGTTTTTGCCACACCTTTTCTGCCGTTCTTGGTTTGAATTATTTGTCTCCCCTCTGGTCATTGAGAGAGAACGAGCATCGGAAATGGTCAGAAGTTATAACGTAGTGACAAATCTGGAGCGTAAGTGAGGCGCAGTGTTTCAAATGTGGTGAGGACGTCAGGAGTCTCTCTGAAGTTAGTCGTCATTCAGAAGTTGTTTAAGAAGTCAGAATCATATTTATGAAAGCTCTAAATCCATGCAACGATATCGAACGTACGACACCTGCGCTAAAGTGTCAGAAAATGACACTTCCTCTCCATTCTCTCCTCGCTCTGTTCGCTCAGGTCTGGGTGTAAGTGTCTCGCTCTCCTCCCCTCCCCCTCCTCACCCTCCTCACCTCCCCCCCCCCCTCCTCACCCTCCTCACCCTCCTCTCTCCTCCTCCTCCTCCTCCTCCCCGCCTTCGCTCTTACGTCTGGAGGTGTGAGTGGCTTCTATCTGTCATAAGGTGAGAGACAAATCCCCTAAGCTTTAATAAAACTGTAAAGTCTCGTGGACTTCATCTGCTCCTGCAGCGGAAACACACCACAATTCAACATGAAGATATTCTCTCATGAAGCAGAGGGTAAACACGCCCACTGCACCCACTCACCCACTGCAACCGACCAACTGCACCCACTGCACCCACTGCACCCACTGCACCCACTGCACCCGACCAACATGCACCCACTACATCCCGATGCACGACGCACTGCACCATACAACCCACTGCACCTACAACCACTGCCACGAACATGCACCCACTACACCATGCACCCACTACACCCACTGCACCAACAACCGACCCACTGCACCCACTCACCACTGACCCACTACAACCCACTGCACCGACCACTGCATCCACTCATCCGACCCTGCACCCACTACACCACTGCACGACCCACTGACCACTACACCCACTGCACGACCACTGCACCCTACACCCACTGCAAACCGACCACCACCTACACCCTGCACCGACCCACTGCACCACTACACCCACTGCACCGACCACTGCACCCACTACACCGCCCACTGCACCGATCCACTGCACCCACTACACCCACTGCACCGACCCACTGCACCCACTACACCCACTGCACCGACCCACTGCACCCACTACACCCACTGCACCGACCCACTGCACCCACTACTGTTGTAGGGTAAAGATAAGGGTGAAACTGGTTCATTCGTTCCCTTTCGTGTTCGATCCGTTCGATACGCACGTTTGAACGACGATGAACGGGCAAAAAGACGAGTGGGATTCGACATCACTGCATCGAGACAGAACCAGAACGTGTGCAAAAAAGCCCAAAGTGCAGAAAAGAAATAACAAACAACCACAAAAACTGAGGACAAAAGTCACAAAACACTTAAAATGAAAGTAAACAAGCTAAAAGAAGCGAAAAGAATATGATTTTAACACAAATAATAATAAAATAGTGATAGATCCTCATGGTTAAAGTGCGTAGTTCACACTTTGACAGAACATTCAAACATGGCTCTGCCACAGGGTGGTCCGGGTCCTGAATGATGCGAGGGGTTTAAGAGTCTGCACTTGTAAAAAGCCTCGAGAACAGGAAGGTCACAGGTCACAGTGTTTGTAGCGGAGCACAATGTCTTTGGATGTGACATTACTGCACCAGTGCTTCTGAAGGTCACTGTTTCTGACCCACTTTTGTCCTTTCTGTAGTTTCCTTGTTCCTGGCTGAGCGAGAAGAGTCGCCTTTGTGTTGACACGGGATTATGGGGCATTACCGAGTCCTATGAACACTGTTTATTCTGTTTTTATCCTGTTTTTATCCTGTTTTTATCCTGTTTTTATTCTGTTTTTATCCTGTTTTTATCCTGTTTTTATCCTGTTTTTATTCTGTTTTTATCCTGTTTTTATTCTGTTTTTATCCTGTTTTTATCCTGTTTTTATCCTGTTTTTATTCTGTTTTTCACTGTCGCCGCGCGAGGAAACTGCTGTTGTGATTCTGGGCGTTACAAAAATACATTGAATTGGAGGTGTGTTTTACCAGATATGATTCCACAATCAGGTGTTCGGGTTCGGGTTAGGAACAGTTCATCTGGTTAAGGGTCAGGTGTTCGGGTTAGGAACAGTTCATTTGGTTAAGGGTCAGGTGTTAGGGTTAGGAACAGTTCATCTGGTTAAGGGTCAGGTGTTCGGGTTAGGAACAGTTCATCTGGTTAAGGGTCAGGTGTTAGGGTTAGGAACAGTTCATTTGGTTAAGGGTCAGGTGTTAGGGTTAGGAACAGTTCATCTGGTTAAGGGTCAGGTGTTCGGGTTAGGAACAGTTCATCTGGTTAAGGGTCAGGTGTTCATCTGGTTAAGGGTCAGGTGTTCGGGTTGAACAGTTAATCTGGTTAAGGGTCAGGTTAGCGGTTAGAAACAGTTCATTCTGGTTAAGGGTCAGGTGTTAGGGTTAGGAACAGTTCATTGGTTAAGGGTCAGGTGTAGGGTTAGGAACAGTTCATCTGGTTAAGGTCAGGTGTTCAGGGTTAGGAACAGTTCATCTGGTTAAGGGTCAGGTGTTAGGGTTAGGAACAAGTTTCATTCTGGTTAATGGGTCAGGTGTTAGGGTTAGGACACAGGTTTCATCTGGTTAAGGGTCAGGTGTTAGGGTTAAGGAACAGTTCATCTGGTTAAGGGTCAGGTGTTAGGGTTAGGAACAGTTCATCTGGTTAAGGGTCAGGTGTTAGGGTTAGGACAGTTCACTCTGGTTAAAGGGTCAGGTGTTAGGGTTAGGAACAGTTCATCTGGTTTAAGGGTCAGGTTGTTAGGGGTTAGGAAACAGTTCATTCTAGTTAAGGGTCAGGTGTTGGGGTCAGGTGGTTTTGCGCCACGCTTGAAACGACAGAGTTCTACCGTTTGTCAGAGTGAAAATTCCCCTGTCGATATCGCTCGGGAAGAGGACGGTACCCTCGGCGGAGTTTGAGCCAATCGCAGCATGGAATTGGACTCGCCGTTAGCTAAACGAACGTCGTAGCGTCAAACGTTCTAGCGCACGATTGTTGTGAGACGAAACATCACCAGGGCGATTGTTCCTGAAAGTTGGCACGTTGACCTTTCGAGCTTTAGGAATTCAAACGTTGTAAACACCCAATGCTGTTTTACTTCGCTTTGCGTGCAGCTCGGCGAGAAATAGATTTAAAGACACACGATTCTCACAACTGTTCTGTTTGGTTCATCTCATTATCGATCAAACGGACGCTCTTGACGTCCCTTGCGCCTCGCTGACAACCGCTAATGAGACGTTTCTGTCGGGAGAACGTTCGATCTCGTCTGCGCAGACTCGAACTGACCAGAGACGAGCCGCAGAAGGTGGACTCTGGTGGAAAACGCCAAACTCTGCCACGATCCAGCCGTTGTCTGACGGAGTCGAGTTTTGCTTGTGTTTCTTGTGGACGAATTCATCTCCCTCGCTCTACGCTCTCGCCTCGTTTCCACTGTCCCTCGCTCTCCCTCTCTCTTGTCCCACTCGCCCGCTCTCTCTCCCCCCTCTCCTCGTAATCCCGCGTGTCCGTATGAAGTGTCGGTGGTCTTTGGAACACCATAATCCCCGTCTCTCCGTCGCTCTCGCCTCTTTGTAGAGAATCGCCGGCTCGTGTTCCTGTAAATCCCGCTCAGACTCTGATATTTCCTGACATTTACATGGATCCACTTCACACGGCGACACGGAGAGGCGAAAGGGAGACGAGAGAGGGGGAGAGAGGGGGAGAGAGACGAGGTGAAAGGGAGAGAGAGGATCTACTTCACACAGACATGACGACAGGAGGAGAGAAGAGGAGATCGTTGAGACTAAACTCGATACGCAATACTGATTTTGATACAACGATGACGAGAAAAAAACAGAATTGTCCAGAATAAAAGCTAAATCAAGACCATTCTCCACTTGTTTCAACAAATATCTAGTTTCAATACTCGTTTAGGTATCAATTAGTGTCAGATTTTTGACACTTTTCACAAGCAAAGACGGGATAAACACTAAGAAGAACAGAGAAAAGAGAAGCGAGAGTACGTACGTAACATCGGAGTAATAAAGGTGATTTTAAATGAATTGGATACTGTTAGTGACTGTAACACTCACATTTATGTCATGTCTGTTTTAAGGATTTTCAAAACGACGTCAAATCTAAACGGTCAAATGCTTTGGGCCACATTTATGAGTCCTTTTTAAACTACGTCTATTTTGTAATAAAGAATGAAAAATAATCAGGCGTCAATTTAGTAAGAAACGCAAAAGGGTCTCTGGTCTGGAGACGGTTTGGATCAGGTTCAACGGCCAAAATCGTGCCGCAGACTCTTTGAATTTGTATTTCTCTCGTTTGCGTTTTCCGTTTCCCTTGATTGAAAAAAAAACGTGCAAAAGCCGTTCCATCGCCGTTATCTGCTCTCAGAATTCAAGCTCGGTGTTCATTTAACTTCGAAACACTGCGGGACCAACTACGCCGCGCTAATAGATTCAAAATATTAATAAACCTAATTACAAAGCCTCAAATGTGCAACCCTAATTAACAGTTGTTTTTTTCCCATATTTTTAAGTGTAAACATGATAATTGATCGCTGTATTCATAATAAGGAGCAAATTATGTGAAAACAGAGGGCTTTGTTTGGACAGAAACTCCGTCGGAACTCAAAGTCGTGTGTGTCCAAATTAACATAACCTTGACTAAAGGGCAGAATAAAGGGCGAATTGGAATAAATTCATCAAATTACGGCGCCTCGTACAATATTTATAACGGGCCGATGCCGTCTTCATTACCAAAGATTAAATACCGACGCGTATCAATAATTCAGAGGCTTAATCTTCATTTTCTCGGCAATTAACGCAGACAGCCCGCGCCAAACTCGGCTAACGCTCCGCGCGCCGCGTACAGCCAACATACGGCCAAATATTAAGTGCATTTATGTATCCAACTACTTTCTTTGCAACGACGGATACTTTTGTAAGTCTCCGTCGGACCGTTTGAACAGGAGAATCTTTATTTAACAAACGGAACGACGCCGAATCAAAAATCACTATTGGTTTTACGGTTAACGCGGTGTTTAATAGCTCCGGGCGCGTTTCCATTATTTATGCGTTTTTGTGATGCCGCTTTAGCAAAATGTTACTAATGAGAATATGCTAATGAGAACGAGGTAACGGGGACTAATCGGAGGCTCTGAAGAGAAGGGTGGGGTTTTTTGGGTGGTTTTTTGGGTGGTTTTGGAGGTTTGTAGATTTGTGAAAAGATGAAGAGGAACACGTGAGATGGAGATACGTTTGGCGATGATAAAACGTCCGGATTCTGTCGACAAACGAGTAAAAAACGTCGCAAACCGTAAAAACTCAAAATGTGTTCTAAAGTCTGAACCGATGAGCAGAACCGGGAAGAGAAGGAAAACCAGAACGAACTGGGTCTGCAGCGATCGCTCAACTAACTGTGGCAAAACGACTAGAAAGAAGAACTGTATTAAAGCGCCCCCTATAGGTCGGACGCCTCACTGAACTAAAACGCAGTCGCGATAAATATAGTTTGAATTGTGCTAAATGTTCTGAAAATGTTATCACGGAATCGCACGATTTTTTACGATTACAATTTCACTTCCTGTTTGTAATTGATGACATCACACGAGGAAATTACCCAGAAAACACTGGGCCAAAACTCATCTAATGTCAATGTGTTTTTTTTATTTGACAGATACAAATATGTGAGAGCGACTTTATTTTGTTGAATTCATGTTCAAAAAAGTTGTGTAAATTCTGCATAAAGTGAAATGAGGTGTGGTCCCTGGTGGTCCCTGGTGTGATGTCACTTCCTGTCATTTTCCACAGATTTTTCAGCGTTTTCTCCATTTGTATGTACATGTTACTGTCCCTCCAGTTTGTGACTGTAGCTGAACGAGATCACACTTTTTAAAGACTAAATAAAGTGAATGTGGAAAAAAAAAAATATGTTCTTGACATTTAGATTATTTTTATTTTTTTTCAGTTTTCAAATGTATAAAAAGAAAACAAACACAAACCACAGAAAACAACAGAAACTGACCAGAGATGGGAAAAAAAGAAATACAAATAAACAAAATCATGACATCATTGAATCAAAATTAAAATAATCGTTGAAATTTGTAAATGTTTAAATTTTGTCCAAATGTTATTTCTTCCATTTGATTGATGTCAACATCTCAATTTTCATACATGCAACAAACGATCATTTTGATAATCGACAAGTCTAATGGTAAAACTTCTGTGTTTGGACCAGCACCATTATTATTATCATTATTATCATTATTATCATTTATCATCATCATTATTATTATTATTATCATTATTATCATTATTATCATTATCTATTATATTATCATTATTATTATTATTACTTATTATTATTATTATTATTATCATTATCATCATCATTTATATTATCATTATTATCATTATCATCATCATTATTATTATTATTATCATTATTATTATTATTATTATCATTATTATCATTTATTATTTATCATTATTATTATTTTATCATCATTACATCATCAATTATCATTATCATTATTAATATTATCATCATTATCATCAACATCATCATCATTATCATTATTATTATTATCATTATTATCATCATCATCATCATTATTATTATTATCATTATTATCATCATCATCATCATCATCATCATCATCATTATTATTATTATTATCATTATCATTATTATTATTCCTAAATGCTTTATTTGAGTTCGAAACACGAGCGGCGTTTCCCAAATCAAAGTCGGCTGAAGGACGGATCTAGTGTGTTGGAGACCCGTGTTTGTCCCAGAAGCGTCTGTTACAGTCCGCAGAGGGTCGTAACTTTAGGATTATTTTAAGATCGACCAAAGCGCGATGAGGCTTGACGCAACGCCGAGCAAAACTCCACCGAGTGTCATAGCAACAGCAGCAACAACAACACCACATCATCAACCTCTCTTCATCTGCGGCGTGCTCGTTTCCGCCTCCGTCACACTCTGGTGAAGGGGAGACGCCCTGGGGCAGCCTGACGGAGGAGAGGCGGCCATTCTGCACCAGACGCGCCGGCGCATCACGAGTAACGCGGCGTGAGCGCGCGGCGTAAGCGCGCGCGTGAGCGCGGCCGTGAGGGCGGCGTGAGCGCGCGGCGTGAGCGCGCGGCCGTGAGGGCGCGGCGTGAGCGCGCGGCGTGAGGGCGCGGCGTGAGCGCGCGGCGTGAGGGCGCGGCGTGAGCGCGCAGGCGTGAGTGCGGAAGTGAGCGCGCGGCGTGAGCGCGGCGTGAGCGGCGGGCGTCGAGGGCGCGGTGAGCGCGCAGCGTGAGCGCGCGGCGTGAGCGCGCGGCGTGAGGGCGCGGCGTGAGCGCAGCGTGACGGGCGGCGTGAGCGCGCAGCGTGAGCGCGCGGCGTGAGCGCGCGGCGTGAGCGCGGCGTGAGGGCGGCGTGAGCGCGCAGCGTGAGCGCGCGGCGTGAGCGTCGCGGCGTGAGCGCGCGCGTGATCTTTAAATATTGATTATTTTTAGCTCAGAAAAAACCCTTAAGGACGGAACTAAGACGAGGGGCATTCACGGTCAAAATGGGTCAAATGAGCGGCGGGCTCAGCGCGCGGGCTGTGGGCTCACCCTCCCTCATCTCTCTCTCCCCCTCCCCCTCTATCTCCTCTCTTCTCTCCCCTTCCCCTCTCTCTCCCCCCTCTCCTCCTCCCCCCTCTCTCTCCCCTCCCTCTCTCCCCCCCTCACCCTCCTCTCCCCCCTCCCCCCCCTCCTCCCCTCTCCCCCTCCCCCCTCATTATCCCTCAGATCTGATTGTCATTAAAGAACAGTAGCTGATAATGTCCACAGTAAAATGGCGCGGGGGGATTTTTTATGGTTCACATTAGGCCTTTATCTTCAGCACCACGGCGACCAGATGCCAGTGCCACGCGCCGCCAGATTTATGCCCTAAACACGGGACTTTTCTCCCTGCAGAGCTCAGGCGGGACAAGGGGACAAAAGGGGACGACAGGGGACCAAAAGGGAGACGAGCGGGGACCAAAGGGGACGAGCGGGGGACCAAAGGGGACGACAGGGGACCAAAGGGGACGAGCGGGGACCAAAGGGGACGAGCGGGGGACCAAAGGGGAACGAAGGGGACCAAAGGGGACGAGCGGGACACGGGACACGAGCTCTCAACTTAAACTTATCAACTTAACGTTTGCGATCGCAGTTAAAGAGTGCTACAAACAGATGCTTTGCGCCCCCTACTGGGCCTTTACAGACACAGTTCAGCGCTGAAGTCGACTAAAGACGCGGCCGGTCGAGTAAAAAGGGCTCAAAAATACTCCAAACGATGAAGTATCTCAATGATCTGAGCAGAGATCAGACACAAGAACACAAACTGGAACTTAAATCCAAAAGGAAAAGTGAACTTGTTTAGAGTGTGCGCTGATATTTCTGGGCTTTTGTCATCAAATTTAAAGACATTTCCCAGTTCAACAACTCGTGAGGTATTTTCAAGACAAATGCATTCTTAAGTTAAACTAGCCAAAAACTCAGGGCTAATTGTCCGAAAAGCGCGTGTAAAAGACCCGAAACAGAACTTTTGTATTGAGCTCCTTTTGCAGACAACACCGTCAATTATTTAGGGACATTCCGGTTTCGGACACGTTCCGCGCTCACCTCTGTCCAAACCTTCACCCGGCGACCTCATTTGGTTCAATTCTCTTCAAAACCTCCACGCCGTTGAACTTAGCTTCCCCTCCCCGCTCCGCCGCGCCGCCCGCTCCTCCATTACCGCGTACCTGCCGGGCCTTTTGTTCGCCGCTCGCTTCAAAAACAACCTCCGCGTGAATAATTTAACCACAAAAATCATTGCGGGAGAACGTGAAAAATGCACGGCGGAGGGAATAATGCATCAGATCGCGCCGTGTTTGTTGTTTTTTTGGGGGGTTTTTTGGAGGGGGAGATCAAAGCTGGGCGCGCGGCGGGATAATGAAACGGCGGCGCTAATGCGACGCGCCGGAGCGGCTAATGGAAGAATGTTGGGAAATGCTGGGTGTCTGTGCGAGCGCGACGCACAAAAGGACACGCCGGGCGGAGGAGGAACGACGCGACAACGGACGTTAGCGAGCGACCGGACGAAGAGTAACCGAGGACGACGGCGGCTTTTTAGATTCAAGAGACAAAGTTTACGTCGGAAACGGCGCCAACTTCAGTGGAAAAACTCGTGTGTTTGGAGAAACTGAGCCTGACGCTGAAACGAGAGCGTTAAAGCTTCATTTTCATGTTCAGCAGGTCAAGCAGAAAATACTGGACTGAATGGAATCAAGACAGAAAAAGTCCCTCGTGTGGTGGGCCACATCTGGCCCGTGGGCCACATCTGGCCCGCGGGCCTTAAGGGGACAAAAACTATACGTCCTTAACACAATAAATAGTCTTAATTGACCAAAATGTTTATTAGTCGACTATTCATTCATTCATTAGGGTTTTTCTAGACCAGAGCTTGGATCAGACTCATTTATTCTACTTTTTTACAAACAAAAAGTCATTTTCTGGTCGTGTCGTTGCACTGGGTCAAATATATGATCGGGTCAAAGAGAAAAGTGAGACACGAACTGGACCTACTGACTATGTACCAGACTTCAACTTGAAACATGAACCCATTGTGGACCCATTTGGACCATTTGGACCCAATTATGGACATGGGACCATCTAGGCCCAGATTCAGGACCCACGACAGATGGACCACAATGAGGATTTGGACCCAGATTTGGACCAATGACCAGATTAGGACCAGATTTGGACTTTGACCAAATTGCGACCATATTTCGATCAAATTGCCCGATTAGAACCCATTTGGACCGCTAGTGACAATTAGGCGACCGATTTTGACCAGATTGGACCAATTTGACCAATTATTGACAGATTTGGACTGATTGGACCCCAATTTGGACCATATTTGACCATTGCCCGATTAAAGAAACCCGATTTGACCGTAAGGGGACCAGATTTGGAGCAGGCGCGACTCTAGTTTGTGTTGATCTAATGCGCCAGTGATGAAGAGTGAGGCGCTCTTTGTGCTTCACAGTCGCGTCATGTGAAAATGCATTGTGGGTGGAAAAAAGACGCTTTCTTGACCACACGGAAACGGAAATAAAAACGTTGAAATTGGACCTATAAGTACTTTGAAAGTTATGTAAAATGCGTGCCAGAGGTCACCCAGGAAAACATCTAAGTTCAAACCAAAATCAGAGGCGAGAACCCCAACCACATGGCCCAATCCCGAGCGGGCGTTCAGGTTTATTAAAAGCAGCTCGCCGCTTGTGGAGGAAAATAAAAGCTCTTTATTTGAAAATCTGCGCGTAAAACTGAAAACGACAGAAATGGAGAGATGAAAGGAAGAAAGAAAACATCTGCCACATCCTAATGTACATATATATATACACGATATGTAAGAACTGTCATTCTAACAACGCACCACATCTCTATCTGATACTAATAGCTAAATCATACAGCACACGCTGTCAATTCGCCATTCCGTGACGGCAGTTTGAGCGTCAAATGTCACGAAGGGACGTGCAAGTCCTTGGTTTGGACCTGGTTTAGCGTCCTGGTGTGGTCCTGTTTTCGGTCCCTGTGTTTCGGTCCTGGTTCGGTCCTGGTTCAGGTCAGGGTTCTGGTCCTGGTTTTGGTCCTGCGTTTGCCTGGTTCAGTCAGGGTCAGGTCCTGGGGTTCGGGTCCTGGTTCGGTCCTCGTTTGGTCCTGGTTTGGTCCTGGTTCGGTCCTGTTTCGGTCCTGGTTCGGTCCTGTTCGTCAGGGTTCGGTCCTGGTTTAGCGTCCTGTTTTGGTCCTGGTTCAAGTCAGGGTTCTCCTGGTTCAGGTCCTGGTTCGGTCCTGGTCGGTCCTGCGTTCAAGTTCCTGGTTTGGCACCTGCGTTCATCCTGGTTAACATGGTTTCAGTCCTTGGTTCGTTCCCTGCGTTCGGTCCTGCGTTCGGTCCAGGGTTCGGTCCGGAATGAAAACTGTTGCTGACACCAAAAAAGCACAAGCCTCAATTTTTCATACTTTTCACAGACCAAAATGTAAATAAAAAGAAGCCGTAAAATGACGAAAAGTACAAAATAATTTCAACTCAAACTACGACTAACAGTTGATATTGTTGTCGAATGATGTTAAAAACGAAGATAAATAAACGGACAGGAACGAGTTTAAACAAGTTCAACAAAACCGCTCCAAACCAAGACATCTGAACGTTTTATATTATATATATATATATAATCCACCATGACGCATAAGACCAGACTCTACTGTGATCACATGACGCAATAAGACCAGACTCTGTGATCACATTAGACGCATAGACCAGACTCTGTGATCCACATGACGCATAGACCAGACTCTGTATCACATGACGCATAAACCAGGACTCTGTCATCACTGAACGCATAAACCAGACTCTCGGTGATCACCATGACGCGATAAACCAGGACTCGGCGATCACATGACGCAACTAAAACCAGAACTCTGTGATCACATTGACGCATAAACCAGACTCTGCGATCACATGACGCCGATAAACCAGACGGCGCGATCACATGACTGCATAGACCAGACTCTTGAAATCACATGACGCAAAACCAGACTTCTGTGATCACATGACGCATAAAAACCCAGGATCGCGAATCACATGACGCATAAACCAGACTCTTGATCACCCATGAACGCATAGACAGACTCGGCTCACATGACGCATAAACCAGACTCGCATCACATGACGCAATAGACCAGACTCAGGCGATCACATGACGGCATAAACCAGACTCTGTGATCACATGACGGCATAGGACCAAGACGCGATCACATGACGCAAGACCCAGACCTCGGGCGATCACATGGACGCATAGACCAGACTCTGTGATCACATGAAAAGCATAAACAGACATCTGTGCATCACATGGACGCAATAAACCAGACTCGGCGATCACATGACGCATAACCAGACTCGCGATCACATGACGCATAGACCAGACTCGGCGCATTCACCATGACGCATAGACCAGACCTCAGCGATCACATGACGCATAAACCAGACTCGGCGTATCACATGACGCAGTAAACCAGACTCGCCGATCACATGACGCAATAAACCAGACTCTGTGATCACATTGACGCATAAACCAGGACTCGCGATCACCATGACGCATAAACCAGACTCGGCATCAGCATTGACGCAATAGACCAGACTCGGCGATCACATGACGCATAAGACCAGACTCGGCCCCACCACGGCGATCACATGACGCATAAACCCAGACTCACGATCACCATGACGCATAAACCAGACTCGGCGATCACATGACGCAATAAACCAACTCTGTGAACACAAAATGACGCATAACCAGACTCGGCCGACACCATGACGGCAATAAACCAGACTCTGTGATCACATGACGCAACAAACCAGACTCCGCGATCAACTCGACGCACTAGACCAGACTCCGGCGATCACATGACGGCATTAGACCAGGACTCTGTGATCACATGACGCAATAAAACCCAGACTCTGTGAATCACATGACGGCATAAACCAGACTCGGCGATCAACATAACCAGACGCATTTAACCAGACCGCACATGACGATCAGACGATGACGCATACTCGGCGATCACATGACGCATAGACCAGACTCGGCGATCACATGACGCATAAACCAGACTCGGCGATCACATGACGCATAAACCAGACTCGGCGATCACATGACGCATAGACCCGGCCCAACATTAGCAGATTCAACACACAACATGAATGCACCAAACACAAACTGGACTTAAACTGACCTTGAGTCCCTCGCTGGACGGAGCTGTCTTCTGATTGGCTGAGGCGGCGGCAGACACTGAAACAGCCTCGTGTGATTGGTCGAACTGGTAGAAGAGGCGGGCCTGGACGCAGCGCAGCGCTCGGAGCATCCAACCGTGCTGACGCCGGATCTGCCTCTGGAGCTGCTCCCACTGGACCGACACCATGTGGAGGATGTCCCTGAGAGCTGGGACAGGACACACTGGTCAGGAAACATCACCTTTGTTTATCTCCTCATGGTAATTCCCCCTGCTGCCAGTAGATGGAGCGCCAACACAAATCCTGATGAGGGAATGCCTGACTGAGAGATGTTCTGATTTTGACTTTAGTCGGTGTACCTGTCGTACATATAAATGATAGTTTTACACCGATCGAGCAGGTATTTGTGGAGAGAACGTCCAAATATCTGTTCAAATGACAGGAAGTGACATCACACCAGGGACACTCATTTACACAGAATTTACACAAAGAAAGTACTTTTTTCACATTCTAATATTCTCATATATTTTGATTTGTCAAATAAAAAAAAAGTGCCATTGAGTTTGTTTTGTGAGTTTTGGCCCAGTGTTCGATGGCTCATTTCCAATTGTGATGTCATCAATTATAAACAGGAAGTGAAATTATAAACCTAAAATAAACCTTTTTCTGATTCTGATTCTAAAGAATTTGCTATTCTGAAATAAAATTTGTATCATTTTTTTCAAAATGTTTAATTTATAAAACTTTAACTGCATTTTAGTTCCATGGGTCGTCCAACCTGTAGGGGGCGCTTTAAAGGAGAAGAACAGCAGATGACGCAGAAGACGATGCCATTATCTGTTCTTAAACGTGACACATCTGGACTCAAATCTCCAGCAGAGCCGCTGGAGCCGCTGGAGCCGCTGGAGCCGCTGGAGCCGCTGGAGCCGCTGGAGAAGAGACATCTCAGATCTGACTCCGTGACGTCTTCATTGACCGACAGACTCATCTGTGAAGACGTCTTGGCTGCTTTGGCCTGGACGTCTCCATCGCCGCTCCCTCTTGGCGCGGTGTAATAAAGTGATTTGTGCGGGCTGAGTTTTGCCACGGGCCGCGCCGCCGTGTCCGCCGCTCCGTGGGCCCCGCCGAACGAGCCGTCTGAAGGTCACACTAATCCTCACATTAAAAATGAATGCCTCTGTCTGTGTCTGTCTCCTCCTGCAGGTCTGAGGCGCTCGCTGCGTCTCGCGTTGCACTTTATTACGAGCGAGGCAGCAGAACGGGGCTGATCCGCCATGAGAAAGACTCACAACTGTAGAGAAGGTTCTGTCCATTGTGGCGTTTTCCACTTCTGACGCTGAAGAACAGACCATCGTCACAGAAACACTCTTCTTTACACAATACAATGTCACTTTTAACACAGATAATTGCTGTTTGAAAAAAAAATAAAAAAATCGTCAACGCCATGATTTTTCTGACTAAAACTAAATAAAAACAAATTATAATGACTAGAATCGACTAGAACTGTGACTAAAATGACACATGTCGTCAAAGTGTTGAGTTCAGTCAAACACGCTTCGTTTGGACCCGACGTCACACTGCAGATACAGATGAACTCAGGACCTTTCTCTCCTGAAATAACATGTTTCTGAGTCAAAGTGTTCTGCTGTTGAGCTGAAGTGTCCTTTATCACCCCCTGCCGTTCATAAACAAGCTACTTTCAGCGTATTCCGTTAATTTGAGCTCCGCGGACAAAAAACAAACCCATTTCCTAATTCTGCCACTCAGTCGGAACGTTGAGGAGCACTTTTCGGATACTCTCGTCTCGTCTCGTCACGACTTCAGGCGGAAAACGAGGGTCAAAATAGCGACGAGAGCCGCCGTTTTTGAAAGAAATCCCACAAATGTTTGTCCTCGTCGTGATCGGTTCGGTTTCAGCTCCGCAAACTTGTCACATTAATCTGACTTCTGTTCATTCGAGTCGACAGAGAAGACCACAGAGAAGAGAACAGAGAAGACCACAGAGAAGACCACAGAGAAGAGAACAGAGAAGACCACAGAGAAGACCACAGAGAAGAGAACAGAGAAGACCACAGAGAAGACCAGAGAAGACCACAGAGAAGACCGCAGAGAACACCACAGAGAAGAAGACAGAGAAGAGGACAGAGAAGACCACAGAGAAGACCACAGAGAACATCACAGAGAAGACCAGAGAAGACCACAGAGAACACCACAGAGAAGAGAACAGAGAAGACCACAGAGAAGACCACAGAGAAGAGGACAGAGAAGACCACAGAGAAGAGGATAGAGAAGACCACAGAGAAGACCACAGAGAAGACCAGAGAACACCACAGAGAACACCACAGAGAAGACCAGAGAACACCACAGAGAACACCACAGAGAAGACCAGAGAAGACCATAGAGAAGACCAGAGAAGACCACAGAGAAGACCACAGAGAAGACCACAGAGAAGACCACA
>BJKM01001581.1:0-24650 GCA_015082035.1 Chaenogobius annularis | reverse complement strand
TTGTGGGAAGGCTCATGGTAGTATCGAAAGACCAATGATATTGAGGTTTTGCTTACAATAATAAGCATTATAAATAACAATACTATTCAGTCATTCTTTGTACTTTGTTCTTTGTTTATTTTTGGGGGATTTTTTGGCCGAACAATGTAATATAAAATGTGAATAAGACATGTGGCAAATTGTCAAGACCACAAGTGGCACCGCGGTATGTTTTCTGTAAAGTGTAAAGTAAAGCACTTTGACTAAACCCTACTTTGTGTTGTGCTCTATAAAGACTGAATAATAAAAAGGCAGTGTGCAGTAAAGTTTATATTAAGGTTTATGTCAACATTAATACATTCCTGTGTGTTCAGCAGCTCTGAACTTGTGAGGCAGTGGTAAGCTGTTGCTCTGAAGTTTATAGCCAGGACAGGACTTTATTTCGTATAAATTAGTATTTAATGGATCCATAAGTACCTCCGTGTTCTTCAGCAGACCTACTGTTTGTCATCCCCTTTTCTTGGCCAAACTAAAATAATCTGGGACTTCATAGCAGCAGGGTTTTGCACAGTGTCTGCTCGACTTTCTTCTCTAATCCAGTCTTTGTTCTTTGCAAACACCGCCGTTGCATCCACGTGCGACGGCAAGCGGCTGTTGTCGTGTAGTGTGTTGGCTCAAACAGCCCTCTGACAATGACGTCACAAAGGATCAAGGGATATGTAGTCATCGTCATTTGTTCTGCTGAACCAAACTCAGTATGGTATAAAATTATCCATCTTTCATCTTCATTTATTCAATGACATGTATTTTTATTGCAAAAAAGTCAAGTTAAAGAAAATAATGACAACATCCCAGGCAAAAAACACAACAGCTCCGTGGAGGTTTTCACATCGTTTTACTTTTTCTAATATAGATTATGGACTATGGAAGAAAGGCACAATTTTTTTCTATTTATATGAGTTATGTATCTGGGTATTGATAGTTTTGACAACCCTATCCACCTGAACACTGACGTGGGCAAAGCCTCAGTCTCAATTCTGTTAGATCTGAGTACTGCTTTTGACACTGTCGATCATGGGATCCTCTTACAGAGACTAGAGGACTGGGTGGGCATCACTGGCACTGCCCTAAACTGGTTAAGGTCCTATCTGGAAGACAGGACACTCAGATCTATGTTTCACTGACGGCAGGTGAATATGGACCAGTGGATTCACTCTGTCACTGCATCCAACAGATCAGTGTGTGGATGCAAAACAACTTTCTCCAGCTGAACTCAGACAAGACTGAAATCATCGTCTTTGGCCACAGAAACAAAGAGAAAGTGTTAACAGTCACCTCCAGAGTCTCGCTCTAAAACCACAAATCAAGTTAGAAATCTGGGGGTAATAATGGACTCAGACTTGACTTTTAACAGCCCGTCAAATCAATAACATCAGCAGCTTTTTACATCTCTCTCCAAAATCAAAAGTATAGTGTTCTAAACCAGACCTGGAGAGACTTATCCATGCGTTTGTCTCGATCACATTAGTCTGTGCTCAGGTCTCTGCACTGGCTCCTGTGGCTCAGAGAATAGACTTCAAAGCAGCTCTGCTTGTATACAAGTCTCTCTCATGGCCAGCACCAAAGTACATCTCGGACATGTTAGTGCCATATGAACCATCTCGGACTCTGAGGACCTCAGGGACCGGCCTCCTGCTGGTGCCCAGAGTCAGGACTAAACATGGGGAATCTGCGTTTCAGTTTTATTGCAGCTAAAATCTGGAACAGTCTCCTGAGGATGTGAGACAGGCCGCTACTCTGGCATGTTCAAATCTAAACTAAAAACTGTTTTCTTTAGCTGTGCATATGACTGTTTTGTGTTTTCTGTCATGTCTTTGTGACTTTAACGTTTTTTCCTGTTGTGTGAAGCATTTTTAATTTCCTTGTGTACGAATTGTGCTCACAATAAAACGAGTATATGAACGTTGAAAGGACTTACAAATATCGATTATATTTGTATACCTTCTTTCGTATACAACATCTTTTTTGAAAAACGGAGAACATGAGTCGTCTGAAATTATACAGAGGAGATTTAAAGCCCTGGCAAACCCCACCAAATTGAGTCAAGAGGCACTTCAATTTTAGTTTTTCAGCCCACTTTTATTGTTACTGTTACTTTATTACAAAAATACTAGTTATCAATATAAAATTACGAAAAAACGAATAAAAAAAATAAATACCCACCACAACTCCAATATAGCAGAATTCGCATAATAATTAATCTTATGTCTTGCTCTATGAATAGTTTTTTAAGCGACAGCGGGTGAGCTTGTGTACTAGGCTCTGTAGTACCGTGTGGGTAAGAAAGGAGTATGTGGGAAACAGCATGGAAGGCACGTCTGCACACTAAGAAAGCATGTTTCTTCCAAACGCTATTTTAAGGGCCAATGGAGAAACACCCATAATATGAAACATGGTATATGCTCGCTCTGCACTCATCGAGTGTGTGTTGGTTGTGTCTGCTTGCCGTTGCATGATGCTAAGATTACAGGTTAGAAAAATGTTTGTCACTTCCAGATTTAGTTTTGTTGACAGTAGTTAGTATTTGATTGTTGGGCATTTATATGGATTGAGACTCTAGTGCAGGTAAGCGCGCTGAATCTTCAACACTGTAGAATGTCGCCCTTAATCTAGCCTCACTCCATTATTTTTAAGTTGCCAGCTCTTTTCAGCGCGGAGCATAAAGGTCTGAATGAGATGGAAATGTTGAAAAAGAGAACTGCTAGGGTAGGAAAAGAGAGGAAGGAGAGAATAACCTACTGAAGGGTAGATTCATAGCAGGTGATGATTACAGTAGTTGTAACATGTTCCATCTCATTGAAAAAGTAGGGTGCCAGAATTTTTGGAGGGGGGAAGAAATACTGCTTTTGGATTGAGAATATTTTTATGTGGGTACCAGCGAAGTTGAGCGCCCTAACACATGAAGAAGCCTGGTATAACTACAAGAAAGATAGCGTGAGCAAAGAATCACAGAACGAAGAAAAGGGCGGAGCCTGTCTGAGAGAATACAATGGATATGATATATATCTTATCGAATCCAATCAAGAAGGAGTGAACGGGAAGTTCAACCGTGATGAATTGCTTAGTAGTTAATGCCGACATATTTACCATGTTCAAATGAACGTGGATTAGAAAGGGAGCGTAATTGGAACCACTGGTTGTTGTAGGATATGCACTTGTAGTTATAAATAGGTATTCCCACAGCCATTTAGGTCTTCCTCTAAATAAAAAAGCCATAGCAACACTTAGCTGGGATGTAATTGATTGAGTCGCCTAAGCATGGTAAACGTCTTCTCCAAGGCGAAGAAAGATTTGGA
This sequence comes from Chaenogobius annularis, assembly GCA_015082035.1. Taxonomy (NCBI): domain Eukaryota; kingdom Metazoa; phylum Chordata; class Actinopteri; order Gobiiformes; family Gobiidae; genus Chaenogobius; species Chaenogobius annularis. Next base: position 21,315 of record BJKM01001581.1, on the reverse strand, counting down.
CTTGTTTGCTTTGGACACTTCGATAAAACCCGGCCTGCGAGACCTGCACCCACGAACCCCCCCCCCCCCCCCCCCCCTTCTCCCACTCCTCCCGGCCTTCTGGATAAAAAAACACGGTAGAGATTAGAGGAAAACAAGAGCGACGCCTACGCGGTCCTAACAAAGGCGTCTGCATATCCTAGCGCTGTACACGTACTCGACCAACATCCCCATTAGGGATTCAGCTTCCTGTTTTACTGATAGGCATTAGTGTCATTCATTAAAATCTCATCATTTCCTGCTGGCTTCTCTGTTTTTCATTTTAGCTTTTTTTTTTACCAGCTCCCTTTTTCCCCGTCTCCCCACTTCATCGTCTTTTGTTCCTATCTCTCCCCTGTTGTCGTCTCTTCATTCACCCTCTATTTTTCCCCTCTTTCTCCCTCCTGAAGCATTTTTTTAATTTCCTTTGTGTACGAATTGTCCCCCCCTCTTCCTACAAATAAATTGGCCTTGCCTATCCCTTGAACGGAATGTCCTGAATTTAGCTCCTTTATGTCATTGTCAATACTTGCCTTCAATTCCTTTCATTCGATATTCGCCTTCTCAAAATATCTTCTTCTTAGCTTGCTCTGGTGTTTCCCTCGGATTTGTATTAGCTGTGAAAAGAGATGAGCTTCACCTAGGACCATGAGGCAGTAGCATCGTCCTGTTCACTCACGTCATTGGCACTAGACATTCATTATGCTAATCTAGAGAAAATGTCCTTCCCGACGGATTATTGGTCTGATGATTGTGAACTTTATGTAGGCAGTCGGCAGCGAAGCGGCGTCTCGACTGTAAATCGGTCCCCTTATTGTAGCCTTCCATATTTGTCTGGTCACTGAAATCCAAGGAGTAAATTAGACGATTTCTCTACTCAAGAAAAGAAGTGTGGATGAGGAAGGATAAGACCCAGACAGATTTTTTTCTCACCCAGTATATGCTTACGGAGAAAAAGAACCCTCGTAAAGAGAGTTTGAAAGGAAATAAAGCGGAAGGTTAGAGTCTCATTAAATCATCTAAGAGGATGGGTGTACCGAGCGGAGCAAAAAAGTTAGAGGAGAGAGAGAAATTAATTGGAAGGAAAGCCTATTCCTCTCTTTTCATCGCTGATCTGTTTTGCTAAGAGACTGCGAATATGACTTAGACTCGATAAAGAGAGAGACAGAGTCCTAACTCCAAGGACACTTCTTTGAGTTAGGAAGAAGAGAGAAAGCTTTTGTCCTTGCGACCAACAAGGGGACAAAAGAAGAAGATTAAACGAGCGGGAAGAGGAATGAAATTGAAGAAGGACTGGAGAGGAGCAAAAGAAGAGAAAGAGGAGAGAAGGGATAGGGGAAAGAACAGCGCTTAAGGGAAGATGAAAAAAAGCGCTCAGATAAAGGAGGGAGATCACAGAAGGGAACAAAACTAAGATTTGAAGAGGAACAGAGGGAGAGGAACATTTTCAATACAATAAGTGATCTGGAAGAATTGAAAGAACACGGAGATGTACGGAGAGCGAGGGAGGCCAATCTGATAGGACAAAAAGACGATAATGAAGGAGGACGGGGGACAGGTGGAGAGCGCGTAGAGCTAGCTACAAGGCTCCATGATAGCCAGAAGCTATTGTCTACTAGCAAGCCCTCACTCTCTTCTGACCACAGCATGGAATAACAAATCCGGCAGCAAACACCCAGAGACAGCTAAGATTATATTTGGAAGAGATATTCGAATAAGAAAGCCCTTGAGGAGCAGGGCAAAGTACTAGTCACAGAGATTGGAGCATACAGATAGGGATGAGATATATGAATGACGACTCAATAAAATTGAACACTTATTCAGGTATAATCCGAGCTGCTTAGAAGGGCCCCTAACAATGGCCAATGTGAATTTTTGGGACCGGTAAGGCCACCAATTCGTCAACCGAAGAATGATAATGTCTTGAAAAAAATGCGTGCTCACACAACCAAGGAAAAAAAACGAGGATGTAATAGCAGAAGTCACAAAACGCTTAAGACATGACTAGGCAAAACACAACCCCTTTCAATGTCGCTCGAGCTGCCAGTCCTTTTATACACTGCAACATAACAGTCTTACGTTTACCGACTTGAAGCTGATTTTGCATCCAGACGGCAGAGCGGAGCAGGCCGTTGTCGCGATCAACATCGCTGTCAGAAAGACTGTTCCAGTTGTTTAGCTGCATAAAACTGGAAACGCAGATTCCCCGGATGGTTGAGTCCTGAAGCGTTGCATGGCGGAGTGGCACCAGCAGGGGTAGGTCGGGGCAGCAGGCCAGGGCCGGGTCCCTGAGGCTCCTCAGAGTCCGAGATGGTTCAGTTATATCAAGGCTGACTAACCATAGTCCGAGCACAAAACTAAGTCCAATCTTTTTTGGTGTGCTGACTGGCTCCGGCGGCGAAGTGGAACACCACAGGCCTAGGAGACTTGTACTCACTAAGCTAGCACATGCTTATCTTCGGGGAAGACACCACAGCCAGGCTAATCAATACCTCAGGAGCCAGTGTTTAGGGTGATGGCTTATTAGGCAGGAGACAGCTAACTAGGCTGGTCAGGCAAACCTATTTAAACCTACAAGTGCAAGAGCAATCTATGTATGACACACGAACACGAACGTGGTCACACGCCAGTCTTTCACGTTTTGACATGTTTAAAAGCCGGCATGATAAGTCTCTCCTAATGTGAATCTGGCTTAAATAGGACACTAACACATTTTTAGTTAAGTTTGGGGAACAGACGTATTGTGTAAAAAGCTTGCTAGTTTGACATGTTAATTTGGATTTGACGCGGTTATCTGCTTAAAAAATCGTTCAAGATTCATAGATCCTATTTATAGTCAACCCCAGGTTTCTATTATTTGATTGAGCTTTGCCTTTGTCTAGTGATTTGTCAGCGAAGAAGTACTCTTGTGAGGGTAACAGGCCAGTGTAGGGAAACTGGACCAATAAAAATCTCATCCAAAACAGTTTTCCCAAGAAAATCTGGACCCCCTTTCTGATGAATAAACATGTTGACTCATTTCATGTGTTCTGTGGTGACAAAGACCGAAATCTGATTTGACAAGATCCCTTGATCCACCTGCCTGTAATAGTTCAAACCTTGTATATGTACTTCCTCCTCAGCCATTCATATTAAAGACACGGCAAAAAGTTAGAAAAGTGAAGCTTGAATTCAGTAAATATTAATTAAAATAGCTCTTTTCCACTACTTCTACTACTAACAACTACTACTGCAACAACAACAACAACAACAACAATACATTTAATTATGGGTGTTTCTATTGCTTAAAAATACTTTGGAAAACATGCTTCCTTAGTGTGAAAACGTGCTTGCCTTTCCAACATACCTGACCCGTCGAAACAGCCTGCACGCGTGCGGAACCTGTCGCACTTAAAATATTACACAATTCTGCTTTGATTGTGTGATCATTCGGTTTTTTTTTTTCCGTCTTGCCTTTGTCATTTTTTTTGAAACTGATTTTGTCTGAAAATGTAAATAAATAAATCTTTACCAAAATGGCGTAGGGACACAATTAAACCAGTTTAAAAAGTGCCCCTTCAGTTTAGGCATGTGTGCCAGGTTGCCAGAGGGGCCCCCACCCCCCGTTTTACTTCCTATCTGCCTGTAAGTGCTTGCTCCCAGTTTACTTTTAAAATATGATCGCGATCAGTTGTAACCAATAAGTATTAACAAAGTCCAAATAGCAAATATTCAGGAATTCTAACAGAACTGAATGACGAGAGGCATCTTTTTGCCTCCACTCCGTCAATGTGTTCATTTTTGTGGATCCTATGGATATTTTGATATAAGATTCAAAATCTATCAGATATCCCAGATACAAGTAATCTTTCATATAATATATTTTGCGAACAAACATTAACTTTGTGTGTTGACCTCTTCGAGTCATCCATTAACATCCATAAATCTATTATATTAGGTTAATAAAATGCAGTATCCAACAGATTGTGGAAAAAACACTCCACATGAATTGTTTACGTTGTTTATAATGACCCTGATGGATGTTGTCATTATTCTCTTTTGACAGCTTGACTTTTTTACTCTTCACAAATGAAAAATATGTAGCATGTGTCATTGAAATAACGCTATGCAACGATAGCAGAGGCAAAGATGGATAATTTTCGTTGACAGTAGAGCTGAGATCTTGTCGCATGCAGAACAGAGCCACAACCTGTATTACTGACGACCGACTCGTCCCAATGACCTACAGTACTCAACGATGGATTGATTCCGTTGTTGTAAGACGTGCCATTGTCAGAGGCTGTTGAATGCCAACACACTACAGCGCGACTATAACAGCCTCGCTCCTCCTCCCTTTGCCGTCGCACTGACCTCGACCTCCTCCTCCTCCTCCTCCTCCTACCTACCTCCTCCCTCCCCTACTTTGGCCTTTCTATCGATAACCTTGGTGCGACATTACTGTCAATTTGATATCTGAAGGCTGCTTTGTTATTCCCAGCAAAAAAACATCATTTAAAAATTGAAAGAACCTTGAAAAATAACTACATTTTTTTTTTATCAGGAGGATGCAGATAATAAAAAAAATTCGAAGACAATGCATGCACGTGTTAGCATATCTGAAAATAGGCTGCTGAACTGACGCCGGTAAAGATTAACAATAGGTAGCGCAAAAATAATTATGCTTGAAGGTATAGGCTGCTACAAACTCTTTCATGTGTTAATGTTATTCAATGTTTATGTATAAGGTCTTTATAACGGCCTGTGTGTGAAGATAGCTGAAGAAAATAGGTTTATATCGATATCTATGTCACAAGTGAGGGCAGGGGTCTGTATAACTCTGTGGGGGATTCACTGTCTTTGAAGAAAGGGTCTTCACAAACAGGAATTTCACAAATGTTAAAACGTCCTTTAAAAAAAAAAATAAAAAAATCTTATTTTCATTTTCTAGAGTTTACATCGACTACTGCAAATCCTTTTCAACTTAGTTTGTTTGCACTGATATGACATCATTGTACTCATTCAATATAATATTACTCAAGTAAAAGTAGTAGTCCAAGAATTTATTCAAGTAAGTTTAAAAGAGTATTTTGGGAAACTATTACTTAAGTAAGAGTAACAGTTTTGACGTACATTCTGGTTTATAATAGATATGATATATGATATGATGTGATATGACAGATAGACTAACATTTGAAGAATTCATTCATATTTGAAAGAGTGGTGCAAGAAACACAATCGTTAGAAAACACTTTTTGTCACTTAGACTTACTCAGATTGGAAAGAAACTTTTACTTAAGTAAGAGCACACATATGATGTCTGAAAATTACTCTGAGAAGTACAATTTCTTCAAAAAGTTGAGTAAATGTATCTCAAAATGTATCTGTTTTTATTTCATGTGGATATGGCCAGTAATTACAGAGAAATTATCCAGAAACCACAACAACACACCTGCAAAAGTAAATAGAATTCTGTCAACTGGAAAAGCATTTTGTTTTTTCAGAAGAAGCTTTAAAGTTTTTAATTTTTCAAGGTTTTTACTTATTTATACTTAGTAAATAAAGAATCATACTATCTTTATATTCACGATAAATATAATCCTAAAAAAATTATATTGATAAAAGCTCTAAAAGGTCAGATTGTGGCTTTGTTGTGGCTTTATTGTGATTGTGGTGTTGTTGTGCTTTGTTGTGGTTGTGGTTTTGTTGTGATTTTGGTTTTGTTATAATTGTGGTTGTATTGTGATTTTGTTGTTATTATGATTTTGTTGTGATTGTGTTTCGTTGTGTTTTTTTTGTTATGATTGTGGTTTTTTGTGGCTTTGTTGGGCTTTGTTGTGATTGTGGTTTTGTTATGATTGCGGTTTTATTGTGATTTTGTTATTGTGATTTTGTTGTGATTGTGGTTTTGTTGTGAGTTTTTGTTAGGATTGTGGTTTTATTGTGATTTTGTTGTTATTGTGATTTTGTTATGATTGTGGTTTTACTGTGATTTTGTTGTGATTTTGTTGTGATTGTGATTTTGTTGTGATTGTGGTTTTGTCATGGTTTTGTTGTGTTTTTTGTTATGATTGTGGTTTTATTGTAATGTTGTTGTGATTTTGTTGTTATTGTGATTTTGTTGTGAGTTTTTGTTAGGATTGTGGTTTTATTGTGATTTTGTTGTTATTGTGATTTTGTTGTAATTGTGGATTTGTTGTGTTTTTTGTTATGATTGTGGTTTTATTGTGATTTTGTTGTGATTGTGGTTTTGTTGTTGTTTCTCACAGTGGATGCGCGCTCGCTGGACCTCTGACCCGTGCTATGCCTTCTACGGAGTGGACGGATCGGACTGTTCTTTCCTTGTTTACCTGAGTGAAGTGGAGTGGTTCTGCCCCCCGCTGCCTGGGAGGAATGAGAGCGCCATGCCCACTCCAGAACCTTCTCCCACACAAAAGGTAGCGCCATTTTAGAGATGTGGACACCAACAAATGAGAGTGAAGAGAAGAGGTAAACAAGGGCGGGAGAAAGGTAAAAAGAAGAAGAAAGAAGAAAAGAAGGGGAAGTAAAAAAAAGGGAGATGATATAAAGGAGGGAGAAAATCAGAAAAAGAAAAGAGGGGAGTAAGAAAGAAAGGAAGAAGGCATAACAAGTGGAGAAATGAGGGTGAGAAGAGGAAAAAAGAAGCAGGAATAAAGAAGATACAAATATAGAGAGAGCAGCGAAGACGCATATAAGAGGAGGAAGTGAGGAAGAAAGGAGGAGGATAAAAAGGGTAGAGAGAAAGGAGAAAAGTGGAAAAAGAAAAGGAGGAAAAATGAAAGAAAAGAAAGAGGGGAGAGGAAGAGGAAATAAAATATGGAGGAAAACAGCTAGAGAAAGAGAAGAGGGAAAAGGAAAGAGAGAGGAAGAAAGAAAAGATTAGGATAAAGAAGCTAAAGAAAGGAGGGAGAGAAGAGGGAAGTGAAGATGAGAATAAAAAGGTACAAAAAGAAAGGAAAAGGAAGCGAAAGGGAGCGAAGAGGAGAAAGAAAAGCAGGTGGGAGGAAGAAAAAGAAAGAAAGGATGAGGATAAAAGGGTTGAGAATCTTTGGTAGTGACTGGAAGATGAAGAATAAAGAAACGAGAAAGCGGGAATTAGGACGCCAATAGGTTAAAAAAAATGCTAGGAAGAGAGAAATGAGAGGTAGAAGAGGTGGAGGAGAGAAAGAGGAAAACAGGGACTTGAATTTTAAATTTGTCTTTGTTTAGATGCTTCATCATCATTATTTGATCAGGGAAACACGCACGGGCATAAATTAAAAAAACAAACTGAAGGGTACGTGCCAGGTTTTAGTTAGCTGCTAGGTATTGTTTTTTTTAATTAAATATGCAAAAAGTTGAATTAAAACAACAGATTTTAAAATATTAAATTCAAATTCCACGATTATATGACTGAGGAGGAAGAGGAGAGAAAAGAAAAGATGAATAAAGGAAAAAAGAGAGGCAAGGGAGTAACACTACAGTAGAGAGTTACAGTAATAAAGTACATTGCCTTTTTCAGTAACGCTGTAATATATGGCATTGCTGAGAAATGGACATTATATCACTTGTTACAATCTCACGAGTTACAAGGTCATGTCACCGGGGCAGTCCCAGGGCTTCTCTCCAGGCGGCCCCTGCTCTCTGTGAGCGGGGGGGCGGTCTTCGCTCCTCACCGTGCGCTTTACGTACACACTTCCACAGACAGTCCCACGCAGGCTCTGGAGACACGTTCGACCGTAGCAGCGACCCGTGGCTCCGTGTCGGTCCAGTGTCCGCGCCTTCTCTCGCTCATCACAACAGCGCATATGCCTCAGTGAACTGCTCATTACACAGGGACCAGACAGGCTAACGCGGGGCCAACGTTAAGACTGACTGCCCCTTACTCACTCCAAAGTGCCTAAGGAGAGGACAGACATGTTTCTTATGCCCGTTACAGTTTTCTTCATAACGCGCGGCTGTAATTGTCACGTCGTAATCATTAATATACAATAACTCCAGTTTCACGAATAATTGTAGGTGTTTTGGTAGTAAAATATTTCAAATGCTTGTGTCAGTGAAGTGCAAGTGATTTACAGCTGTGGTTCTCAAACTGTGGGTGAAGGTCTAAAAGGGCGACACAGCAAGTTTAAACTCAGACTATATTTATGAAACTATATATTATATAATTATATATATATATTGCAATGATCTTACTCAGATGAAACATTGGACAATTTTATAAAATACAGTAGACAACAAAATACAATGTCACTTACAATGTTATGAACAAAGTACTCAAAAGTAATATTGTAATACAAATATATTCAGTTTTTTGCACTGTAGCTTGTAATATATGATGCATTACAGTTCAGAGTAACTTGCCATTCACTGGTAACACAGTCTAAACCTCTTGCGCCCCACTGCTTCCTCCCAAACACAACGTAGCACAACTTTATTTTCACAACACGGCTGAAAAAGTTGTTGCTGCACGACGTATTTACAATGAAACCGAGCATCCATCACTTCCACTAAAATAAATGTGGAGCTCAGAGTAGTTGATCAATGGCCTCGGGGAGAAAGTAAAAGTCATTTGGAGTTAGTCTGCTGCTGTTTTACTCCTGCTGCAATTTCACTTTCTCTGCCAGCCTGAGCTATTTTTTATGCGTTTCTCAATTTAAAAAAAAAGATTGTTTTGGTCAAATGTTTGGTGTTTTTTGAGCAGGATAGTGAAAAGTGAGGAGTAGGCTTAAAAAAAAACCAAACTGAACCGGTACCTTACAGTAGACCTATTATTCAAAATCGACTTTTAGCAGCTTTTAACTATATAAATAATTGTTTTCCCTTCTCATTAAACCTCTCTGTGTTTGGAGTGATTCGTGCATGTTTGGGGAAAGCGCAAATCAGAGGAAGTAAACAGACTGTGTTATTCTTTTAAGATCAATTAAAAATGTCCAAAAAAAATATAATAAATATAATAATAATATAATATAATAAATAAAATAATAAAATATAATAAATATAATAAATAATAAATCATGGGTGTCATTGCATTAGATTTTTTTAATATTTAATTTTTTTTTAAGTGCACCATTGTGGCCTGCCTCAAGAATTACTATATTGACTTATTCTTTTATATATATTTTTTTCTTATTTATTTATTTATTTATTTTTGCTTGGACTGACAAGAAACCTTTTGTTGTTGCTTTGTAATTGCATCTTTAGAAGGTTGAAAAATTAAGTGTTTCATTTGGCTCTATTTTTTAAAGCTTATGGTTTTTACATTATGGTTTATTTGGATTTACTGGGATTTCTAGGTTACTGTGTCATTTATTTGGATATATTTTCTGGAACAATATATCACACATTCCAATGTTTTTTTATTGTAAGTGTCATAGCACGATGGAGATGTCACTGCTTCACCTGAAAAAGTATCTATCCTGCATTTATTTCATTATGGATGTTTTTAATGCTCAAAAATATATTGAATAACATATTTTCTTACTGTTACGTGCTCGCCTTTCCACAGATCTCACCTGTAATCCGTATGTTCTGTGCCCAAACATTTATTTTATAGAGCACGACCTGTTCTTCCTCCTCTTTTCCTCTTTTAGCCGCTCGGGACCCGTCTGTGCATCCACCGTACAGCCTCGGGTCTAATTGCGAGCTAACTGATCCCACCGCGTCCCTCGGGTGCTCTGCGTTCTGCTGTGCTGTGTGCAAGTGCGCTTGAGAGCAATAATTCACCTGCATTGTGAGAGATGGCTGCTTGTGTATTGATTTAGTCTGTGATTCAGGGGTAGTTTTTTTTAGCAGAGTGTGCACTAAAGACAGTTGGATACTCCGAGCGATGCAGTGATCATGAGGAGAGGGGTAAATATAAACAGGCAGGACACCCTCAGGCCGACCCCCAGGCGATAACACTTCTCTCACTTATGATCATGGCTACTCTATTTTATATTTCCTGCTGGATAGTCCATAACGAACCGGTCCCACATTGATTAAGCTGGTTTTTATGTGGGGCGCCTCATGTGGTCCTGAGAAGTCGAGGTTGCATTCATGTTGTTTTTAGCGTGGATTTTGACATCACCAATAATAAAATCGCTGAGTGCGCACTTTAACAGCCTTTAATAGAGCTTATGGTAAGATTTGTTGTTGTTATCCTTCCCAAAGGCTATATGTAATTTGTTTTCTAGAAAATACTTCAGCCGACTAACGTTAAACGGTTATTTAATTAAACAGTAGGGTCTTCCTTGCGCAAATCTGTTCTCCACTTATCTATGGACAAGTGACAATAAACCTCTAAATGTAGTGATGTTTAGTCAAAGAGCTCAAAGCAGTACTTTTTCATCTGCCGTTGTTCCCTCAGGATTAATTAAGTACTGCATCTGTCTGTCTTCCACACCAGAAGTGACGACTGTTCTATAGGTTCGAATAAGTCAAGCACAGACGTCAGACTGGAAACGAAGTCTGTCTTTTGACCCAGGGTTCGATTTTTCCCTTGACGTTGTGTCACGAAGACTGTTTCATTTTGAACGCGAACTTAAAGAAAATTAGCTGCATATTTTGTATATCAATCGCATGTGGAGATGGAAACGTGTATTCTCTCAGAGGGATTTCTTGTAGAGAGAAGATGTTCGTCTGTTAACCAGCAGCATTACACCAGGGAAATGGTACAGATTAAACACATTTCATTGTGCTTGTACAATGACAAAAACCACGGAGAAAGGTATTAATAATTGAGAATATTTAGGGATACACAGATGAAGTAATTCTTGAGAAATGTTTGAAGAAGTGATATATGTGTCAGCTACAATTGACTCACAAACGTGACCCAAAATATAAAGTAAAACAAATTATATGCAGGAGACTGGAAAATCTAAGTGTTAAAAATGGTGGGGAAAAATACGGAACTTTTGAATAATGGGTATAACAACTTGCATGGGGTTTCTAAGAATAATAAAAAAAAGAGATAAAAATAGAAATAATATCCAGGCCAGGAGCCACAGAACTGTCATCGAGCGTATGTGGTTTATGCGCGCACGCATGATCAGATGCGACGAGACCCGTATCGTTCGTCCGGGACAAGATGCTCCAGACCCGTACCCATAAACTCTCGTAAGTTCACTATCATTGGCAATACTGGAACTCATTGGTATTACATGAGTGGATGACATAACACAAGTGTGCTGTTTCAAGAAAAACATGTGTAATATTGAAAAAATTTAGCTAGTACTATCTCTGATGGGTTTAAATAACAAAAATTGAAGTATAGATTCATAATAAGTAGATAATAATCATCTTATAGAAAGAGATATTAATTGGGCCTACACAGTAATAACTTTATCGTAACAAAACATCAGAGAATAGTGTGAATAATATGGTGGTGTTGCGTTAAAAAATATGAACAGTAACTTGTTTTCTGCGCTCTGAATTCAAGGATGAACACGTGTTGTTTGTTCACTCGCGTGACTCTCAGTGCGGAATCTCCATAAACCAATAGTTTTGTTCTGCAGCTACATTTAAGGGGTCCACTTTCATTAAAGTAAATGAGAGCACTCAGTACAGTGCTGAAACATCTTTTATTTAAAGCTATAGTATCCTCTCATTCGTAGTTATGGCTGGCTGCATGGGTTGTGTTACTGGTAGACACTTGTTCGGTGTTGACATCTCAGTTTAATTTGCACAGACGAGAAGGCTTGTAGCTATTTTGAATGCACATGGCTGTGGTGGTCTCTCGGATGCTGTTTTAGTTTTTACAAGAAAATAATTATCTATCCAGACATATATAACATAAGAGGCACAACCCAGTTGTGTGGTTTGCCTGCCGGTGATCGCATGAGTGTTCATATTCGCGTCTCAAGCGTCTAACGTAACTAGCACATGTGGAACTGCCAAGAGATAGCAAAAGCGTACATCCGATTCCAGAACTTCTGAAGGCTCATTCTCTCCTGTGGCACATGGGTCTCCAGTCGACTGTCCAAGCCTACGCTCGATAGAGAAAACAAAGCACCTACCAGATTGGGGTTTAAAGAGCACTGTGTATTCGAATATTACGACCACTATCATATCAATGACTACGGGCACAAAAATTTAAAAAATTTAAAAAATTATTAAACTGGCCCCGTGCTGGTTTTGTGACCTCTGTAAGTTTGTAAGAAGATCACCATCACCATAAGTTAACTTGGCTTCATATTCTTCGTTTTTATTGCAGAAGACACTTTGTTGTCTTCACAAAGTCTCCATGTTGGTGAGCACATGGCACATTTGACACTGTTCTACCATCCAAATCTTGCCATATATGCTGTACAGTCTGGACTCCACCACGACTCATCTTCGCAAATCTCTCCTCAGCTCGCACAGGAGGCTGATTTATCTCTCTTACGTGCTTTTTATGCGGATTATCACTTATGCTATCGTGCGACTATTGCTTGTATTGACAGGTAATGTTACACGGAAGCAGGTCCAGTAAGGTCCATGCGAAAAGATGACCGAGCGTTGTATTCGCCTGAGAGAAAGATAACTATGAAGTAAAATGGGGATGAGATTTTCAGGATACAGTTTTTAGTTGAACGAAGAAGCCGTAAGCAGCTGAAACAGATGGAATGCCATGGTGAGAATAGAAGTGAGAGGTGCTGTTGGGGTATGATCTTGATACATGCGGCGTTATGTTTCGATAGTTATGAGCTGGTTACTCTTCCAAGCCCATTCTTTGGCGTCCCTGCAATGGGATGCCCACGTCACTTGATCTCGAACAATCTCGACCATTATATCATAATCATCATTTAATAGAAATGGACACCTGATTATATAAATGCCAAACTATCTTTATAATAATTAGAAGTATTTTAACGAGTGCTCACATTTTCGTAGTGCCCAGAAGCTACTTAATTAATTTTTACTCATTTTTATTTGGAATTTGCGCCTCAACTTACTAATATACTTCTAATAACTTAGCCTGAATCACCGCGCTTAATTAACTCTTGTAATCCTTGTGACATAAACAGCTGAATGACTATAGCATCTTTATCAATCGATGCTACAATTATGACGTTTTGTGCGACCTATTATAATAATTTGTAACGATTATGATGTGAAATATCTTTCAATGTCATCATTAAGGCTCAATGCACACTAAAGTATGTATTGATTCAAGTATAAATTATCTTATCTCTTAAAATATCTTTCTCTTCATACGATTATTTTAGTTTGTTGGATAGGACCTATGGATATTAATCTGATTTTCAATTCCAAATAATCTCGACATGCCTTTTGTTTTGATAAGTTTATTAGCATCTACTTGACATATATATCTCAGCTTCAACAGACTTGTTTACAAGTGCTTCCACCCATCGCAACATCGGAAAGAGGAGCGACAGGTCTTGATGTACGAGTCCACCCAGTGTAATTAAAAAATCCTCCGATGCAATTGACGACCTCTCACGCTATTGCTGTTTGAGTTTATTATCACTGAGATTAAATTTCTTTCTACTTCTTTAATACCGCTTCAGCTGGAGGGATGCACATTCCACACTTTTGCGATGTGCGTGCGCCCGACTCTCTGGAACACTGCAAGTTTGGGTAGCAAACATAAACTACAACCAAAAAAAGGGATCAACTAGCACAACACTTACAAGCATTAGACAGATGGTATCGTGAGGGCCTCAGTAAATAGCTCAAAGCACGCCTACAGGGTCCTTTTTAGGTGGGCGCCGGGCCGCCGTCAACACACGAAACCCAAATCAGATATTTTCTTTAAAGTAGCCATATACGGTCCATCGACAAGTTGGTGTTGGGGCGCACCATCTAGTCCAGCGGAGTAGTAGGCAGAAGAGGGGTGATGCTACTTAGACCCTTTGAGAGGACATGTTAAATTATACCAATTAGACCTCATGCTAGGGTAGACGATTAGCTCACTCAAAACATAGTCAGGCTAAATGGCTTTGATTTGTTTGTGCACTGATAATTTAGAATTTGTTGGTGCTAATCCTTATAAGCATATGTCTATAGTAGCGGTGTGAGACATTTCTTTGTCTTCATGTAGCAGGACACGAGAGTGCCATAATAAATGTATAGAATTCTCTCATGATTTGATAGTTGATGTTAGTCTATTTGGTTCTGTTGTATTCATATAAATTTTAGTTTGTTTAATGGTTTAAAGACTGAGCTATTCTGGTCACAAATATTGATTTAGCTGACAATCAAAACCATTCACATTAAGACCCTTGCATTATAAATAACAACACCTTAAAACAAAGCCTGTTAATAAACAGTATGTGGTAAAAACACACAACAATTATTATGAAATTCTAATGATCACAATTCTAAAAGTACAATTTTTTCCAATAGACTTACATTAATATACATTATTTATAGGCATTACCATATTCTATCATAAATGGTCACTATGAAGATGTAAAAGAGAAGTTATCAATATAGGAGATTGAAGAAAAACATAGAAGCTATGCATGCTCTCCTGCACAAATGTAATCTTTACTATAATAATATAAGTAATCGCTCACACATGTATAAATCGAATAAATAAATCTATAGAATGTGATTGCAGCCTAGAATAGCAATGAACAGAATATAATTAACTTGTTTTGACTTATGCAAATCTCGAGCTTCTTCAATACTGCAAAAAACGAGAATTGCGAAACTACTCAGAGCCATTCCAGCAATCTCGGGTTGATATCCTGTGGCTCACCAGGTGACGAAGATACATTCAGGAGCTACAGATCTTCGACTACAATACATCGAGACGAGAGGAGCTGTGAAGTGGCAGCTGCGGTTCTGAGGCAGAGACACGCGGAACACAGTGGAGAACACTCTTTTTACAACAGGATTACCTTATATCCATATTTACACCATCACCAAATTATATCCTGTGCAGAATTTATACATATATAGGATGTAGTTATTTTTGAAGTTGATCGGCATGACAGATGTGAGAGAGACTTTTCAGGACCATCGTCTTAATGAGGGACAAGAATAAGCTTTTGAGGATCGAATGCGCAAAAATTACAACTACTTCTTAGATTATAGAGACTGCTTGAGAATTGT
Organism: Chaenogobius annularis; assembly: GCA_015082035.1. Lineage (NCBI taxonomy): Eukaryota > Metazoa > Chordata > Actinopteri > Gobiiformes > Gobiidae > Chaenogobius > Chaenogobius annularis. The sequence continues at coordinate 6,279 of BJKM01001581.1, read as the reverse complement.
ACGTGTCAGTTCAAATATTGTCTAAACATGATGCAGTTTAAAAGCTCAAAAAGCATACATGGAATAGATCTTTGCTATAAAAAGCACGAAAGGAAAGTGACGTTAGTTGTTATTTTATTTCCTACTGTTTTCGGTTTGTACCACAAGATCTTAGTTCGATTCGTCCAACACGCGCATGTTATATGAGTTAGCCATACTCGATAGGTCTTTTTCTCGCTCACAACTGGCAAGGTAAGTTATACATGTGAATTGTATATGTGAATCTTCACTCTGTTTGGTACAATGTTCTCATGTCCTTCCCTCTCTCATCCGTTGCTCTGTCGCGCAAGCTGAGTGGAATCAACCGGGCCAAATCACATCTTTTAGACGGGGACCCACCTAAAGGAAAAATTAAAGGAGATATATAATCATATATCGACACGTCTACAAACAACGTTTTGAGTATAGCCTCAGTTAATAACCTAATAGTTGTATTTGAAGTTGACTGAACATCTGGACAATGTATGTGATCGAGTACAAGATTAGTTTACATAACTCCGATGTATCTACTTATCGTCTACTTCGCGTTACCTGCATCGCCAATACCTTATTGTAATTTCTTCTATTTTCAACTCCAATATATATGGTCTCTAATGTAATCTAGTTCTATGATGGGGGTCGAGTTTCCGTAAGACAAGTCACCAGCGAGTTCTAACATAGCTGTACGCACGCAGACCATACATCTAGAATGCAGCGCACAATCACGAGTGACTGTGAGAACATCGGAAGTATATAACCATGAGTAATATACCTAAGTTCAGAGACATCAGTGTTTTGCTAGTTGTTCATTCTCGCATTTTGAGTTATTGCTCGTTAGTGGGAATTAGGAAGTCTAATTTTAGCATCTGTATGTCGCTTTATGTGGCGCATCAGCCTCTGGGGTTGGTGGTTCCTTGCGAAGTGATAATGAGGACTCAGTGGTTAGTCGCTTTGTGATCAGAGGACTATAATACTCTTATTGATAACTCCGTCTGTTCTCTACACTGGTGGTTCCTTCAGCATTAGCTTGTTCAGAGTTGTAAACTGATTGATTCATGTATGTGTGTGAGTAATTCTGTACTGCGTTGCATTCGAGGCTTAAGTTTTCACCTACCCCCATCTCTGCCCACTGCTCTTTATTTACTTGTGAGTATTTCAAAAAATAAAAATAAATCCACTTTTCCATTAACCTTTTTTTTTCTGCCAATGTACTTACATAGTTCACCACATTACAATACACTAAAATCTTTTGCAAAGCATACTGTTTTGGTGTTAAACTTCAAAAGAGTAAAATGAATTAAGAATGAAATATTTTTTACTGATATATCAACCAATTTAACCTTACAATTAACTGGTAAATAGTTGTATTATCTTTTACCGGTATATCACATTCATATCAATTTGACAATCATTGCTTTACCCAAAAACTTCCATGCAAAACCTCTGAAATGTCACACACTGTCGCATAAAGTAGGTTTGGACGCACAAAGCAGCACTGACATTATACAAAAACACACGTGTTGATTATGCTTTCCTCACTTCAGCGCGCCCGCATTACACCCATCCCTCTACTTTACGTATTCCCTGAGCTGCCATTACATCCTAATAACCATGTCAGTATGATTAATGATACGCGGCGCTGCTCCCGACTGTGCGCCCTACCTAGTCAACTACAATACCCACGATCCTCTTGTCTAAGCCCCAGCCGTGTCTGAAGGCGCCCAACGCACTCCAGCGAATGTGAAGGTTATACATGCAATTAAATCTGGCTGTCCCTCCTGCCGGCAGCATCAACACCCTCGCGATTTGCTTATTAGGACCCTACAATGGACTACCCAAGGTAACTCTGAGCACAGCTGAGTAATAGTTGTACGTTAGCGAGTAGTTAGCGGTTAGATCATGTCAAACAGTGCGAAAAGAAATGTTCTTTTGAGTGAATACCGAGGCATATCACAATGTGGGAATCAATAGTTGCGGCAAAATAGCTGTAATGTATAATTCGATATTGCACAAGAAATGTGGTTTATAATAACTACACTTTTAATAGTGCTAATAAAGCATGGACAAAGACTATATGACTCACTAAAACGTAGAGAACACAATTATATTCAGATTTCACTAAAACATTTTCTCTATTCGTCCCCAGTTTGACCATTTTTGTAAAGTTTATAATTGTACTTCCTGGTTGGACATGAACGCTAAAATGGTAGAGGTCATTCCACAACTGCTACCTGGCAACCAGACTATAAACTAGAGCCAAAATCCTTATAAATTACACAACAGTTGTGATTTGACACACAATAATACCATGCAACATCTTTAGTTTGTTGAATGATTGTTTAAACTGTCAGAAAAGTGTGTCAGTTAATGTAACCTGTCTCTGTGTTTTCAACGGCACGTTGCACATTGATGACATCACAGAGGGGTTCTGCTTTAGACCCAGCACTACTTCCTGTATTTTCAAACATTTATTTTACAATATTTCTTCATAAACTGCCACTTAACGGATGTAAAACTATGATAAATATTTAACAAATGTGCTATCCTGCTAAACTATGTCAGAATTAGAAAAACAGGAAAACTTATATAAATATGGACTTTAATTCATAATGAACAAATAGTTAATTAAGTACAATTCAGGCTTAGAAACTACTTAATGTATAACCTAACAGTAACTCCTTGATTAAGTAGTTATTAAACGTAAATAAGACTTAATAAACTATTTGTCTTCTTTCAGCAATTAACTTTAGATATTTTTATTATCTTTTTAGTTTATTTTTTTTTCTGTTCTGTCTTTTTTCTCCATTCATCAATAAGAAGATTTTTTTTTAAATACATATATTATTCTTTACATTAAGTCTAGATATGTTTTTACATTTTTATCAGACATCTGTAAAACCTTCTCTGACATTTACCAGAAACTTTGCACTAATCCTCGCTTCTATTCAACACAACAGCTCACTAAAAACCCCCTTCCCCATGCAGGCGTTTCTCTTTTATATATCGCAGGCATGAAAATGCAGTATAATACCATTCAAAAGCAGCACCGTAAATAGCACTATAGACCTCGGTTCAAACGGTTCACTGATCTCATGTGCTATAGGCAGGCTTAGTATTTCACAGGCATGTCTGAATTCGCTTCTGTAAAATCACTGGAAAGGAATAAAAGTCCAAAAGCGAGGTCAGGTTTTCAAAGACTAGACCAAGGAGATTTCAAATGCATGTCACAGAGCCTCTGCTGACCACTGCCCACCGCCCGAGAGAGGTGGACAAGATGTCAAAACTGCCAAGAAAATATTCGCTGATAACAAGAGTTTGTGATTGCCCAGCGGAATAGAGCTGATACTCTGGACCTCGCGCGCCGGCACGTACTGCAGCCATCCCATCTCATGCTACTCTTTAACCGTGGTGATGTCTGTGTTCTCCAGAGGGCTCGGGGTAAATTGTAGTGATTTTTTTTTCTGCCTTTTCAAAGCTAAAGAACCATGATGTCAACGGGCAAGTGTTTAACCTGTGCAGCCGTGCTAGGTCTGAAAGGGAGAATAATGCTGGATGTAATATGGATCCACTTAGAGTTTAATTGGGTGTTTTCTTTATACTCTTGAGAAGGTGAATGAAAATGCATGGCTGATAAACGGAGTGAGGAAAGGAAAGACGACACAGGCAAATGCCTTCACCGAAAGAGAGGCGCGAGGGGGAGATAATGTGGGCCAGCGCCGGGGGACAAGCACTTCTGGTACCGGAGACCCGCAGGTGGACCACTAATGCGTGTGGACACATGCAGCTCTTTCATGAGCGCTTTCATTTTAATTATTTTTTTTTTTTTTACCCCAATTTAAACTGTATTTCCACGAAAAACCACAATAACTATGAGCCATCATTAAAAAACGGCTCCTGGACTTGTGAGAACATTGAATATGTGTTTGTTCATTCATTGACAGATTCTTTTTAAATGTGGCTTTGACAAGAAATAGTGACAAGAATCTTGAACTCACTTTATTACAACAAAATATCTGATAATTAACAAAACAATAGCAATTTTACCCTGCCCACCACCTCTATTAAATATTATGGATCTATAAAAAGTCTTGATTCTATTGAAAACAAAACAAAAAAATGCACATTTAGGTGTTTAGGTTTAGACATTACTGCGGTCCAAAGAAAGAAAATAATAGAAAATAAAAACCATTTTGCCGATATGCATAATCAATTGGTCAGTTTCAGTTTATTTCATTTTTTCTCCCCCCGTGCAAAAAAATATAGGTGTGCATTACTGTTTCATTTGTCAATAACGAATGATTTCTTAAACGTCCTTCTGAAAAGAATCTATAAACCCTTGGATACCCATGGATACGGGTTGAAACTGTCTATCTTCAGAACAGCGGGTTAGAACAGTGGCCACATAGCACTAAAAGCAGGCTCAACATCTCATTTTGTCTCATCGGGACAATATGACAAGATGATTGATGCCGTAATTACAAGTTGATAACATTCCTCAAGATATCCACGACTTCGATAACCTTTCCCCCCGCACCCTTGACGACACACACCTAGCGACATCCCTACTGTATACAGCGCGCACACATTTCACAGCGCAGTCAAATTCTCCATAAATCCATAAAAAGCTGATAAGGCGCCATCTATTTCTCGCATGACCCAGCCAAGGGCGAGGGGAACATGCATTAAGAGATTAGGGGGCGGCCAGGGCTCCCTCAATTCCTATCAGGAATCCTGTGTGGGTGGGGGAAGGAGTCGCGTGGTTTTTTTTTTTTTTTTTTTTTTTTGCACGTTTTTATCACACTTAAGCTCACAAAAAAAACCACATCGACCAAAGCAAAATGGCAAAGACAGGCAAGAAAAAGCAGCGATAGATAGCGCAGGGGGGTTTTATCTTTATGTTTGTCTATGTCATTTTTTTTGCTTGCTTCCCCTCATCGCCATCAATAACGTTTTGTGGAACTCGGAGCGGCCATATTGGGCAAATAACTGACAAGACCATCTTTCTGGTAGGGGAAAAGTCAATGCATTTTAATCATTTTTATCAGGGCTTTCCCACCCAGCTCTGTCAGGGAGGATGAGCAGGCATATAGACACGGGTTTTGTCGGAATGAAACATGTACAGGCGTAAAAAAAAAAGGACATTTTTGGTTAACTTTCGAATAATATAAATAGTAACGCTACAAACGAACAAAAACTAATACTAATGTTTGCAGACTTACCGAAATCATCCCCTAATGTTTACTGAATCACTCACACGCCAAACTTGTGAAGCCATATTTCCCAAAACTGACAACACAATCCTTCAGATGGAAAAGGCCGCACTCAAGCCGCTGCATTTTAATCACATTTTTATCTGCTTTCTTCCACTGGGCCGTGTCACTGAGGATAACAGTTAAAAGTCTGCTGATAAAGATGTGCCCGATCGGTACCGGACCACTTTTTTTTTTTTTTTTTTCGCCACCGACCCTCATCCAGACGGGTCTCCGGGAAAAGGTCATCTGAGATTTTCAATTTGGACTTTGAATTTGCTCTTTCAGGTCTTCATTTGCCTGCTGTCTTTTATCCTTTTCTGTGATATTGCGATCCCAGAGCCGCCTGACCTCCGATGATATTGCACACATGAGAGAAAGTGAAGTGCCCGGGAGCAAAGATGATTGGAAAGGCGCAGATTGGTTTTTACGCTCCGTTCTTCTTGGCGACTCGGTTACGGGATCATGGCAAGACGTAACAGGGTTTGTTTGTGACCTTCAACCTAAACATAAAGCAGATTTTGCCAAAGAATTAAACTTAGAATAACACAATTAGTTGATGCGTTGATATGATTTTTGGTACACTTTGTAACTTTCAGGAATGTTCCGCGACATGGCATTGGTCGTGTTTTATTCGACGATGGGTGTTTGCAGTACTTGCGAGTTCGTCTCTCCACAGGTCTGACTTGTAACCTGGCCTGTACGTTGGTGTCATGTCACCACCTTGTCTCCATGGAGATTGGTAAGTTTAATGCCATACTGCGGAACATTTCAGACAAAGCAATGACAACTCCATGGAGACAAGCTGATAACAACACTCCATGAGAAACGTTACATCGTAGGCCTTTAAAATAATGTATCCGTAGCTATTTCTTCTCCTGGGGCATTTAGTAATTTAGCTTTAGCAATAAAACAGTGTAGCTACAATTGCTAATAAAAACACATTTGTGAAGTTACGTAATTACTTAGCCTATCCACATGAAATGGCATTTGTATCATACGTTTAGCTATT
>BJKM01001580.1:20000-24711 GCA_015082035.1 Chaenogobius annularis | reverse complement strand
AGGAGCAGAGAGGGTCAGAGGAGCAGAGAGGAGGGTCAGAGGAGCAGAGGAGCAGAGGGTCAGAGGAGCAGAGGGAGCAGAGGGTCAGAGGAGCAGAGGGTCAGAGGGCAGAGGCAGAGGTCAGAGGGTCAGAGGAGCAAGGGTCAGAAAGAGAGGTCAGAGGAGCAGAGGGTCAGCAGGTTCAGAGAGTCAGGAGCAGAGTCAGAGGAGCAGAGGTCAGAGGTCAGAGGTAGAGGAGCAGAGGGTCAGAGGGGTAGAGGGTCAGAGGAGCAGCAGGGTCAGGCGAGCAGAGGGTCAGAGGGTCAGAGGAGAGCAGGAGCAGGTCAGGAGGAGCAGAGGGTCAGAGGGTCAGAGGAGCACGAGGAGCAGAGGTCAAAGAGAGCAAGAGGTCTGGTGTCAACTTTTTGTGAATGGCTTAAACCTTCCATTAGAACTTGATTGAACCGACTGACCTTTAAGGTGAGTTTCCTCTGGTCCACCCTGGTCCTGGATCTGACCCTGGTCACTGATCTGACCCCTGTTCCTGGATTCTGACCTGGTCCTGGATCTGACCCTGGTCCTTGGATCTGAACCCGGTCCTGGATCTCGCCCGGTCCAGGGCGTGATCCATGGCGAGTTCGTTAACCCGGAGCCTGATGGGGACGAGGCAGACTTGTCCCACTCTCTGAGGCCTTTGCTGGGAGAACCCTCCTCCAGCTAAGGACCGCCTCAGGAAGCCGACAACCGACCGGGCCTCAGACCGGACCTCACACCGCATCTGGACTTGGCTCGGACCTGGCTCTGGACCTGGCTCTGGACCTGGCTCTGGACCTGGCTCTGGACCTCGTTTTGCTGGTCTCGTTGGGCCTTGACCAGAGTTGTCCTGAGTGGAAGTGTGACATATGTTTAATGATCTCTTAAACCACGGCTCTGTGAAGAGACCTGAGTCTGGACCAGATCTAAGACTCACCTGGGTCTTCAGATTCCTCGTACCGATTGAAAAACAACACATCAGGAAATTAGTCAAGGACCTCAAGGAATGATTCATGATGGACTAGGACGAGTCCGGCTTTAGAGAGAGCGGCCTTTAGAGGAGCGGGAAAAAAAGAAGATCGCGAACGGCTTTAGAGGAGCAGGTTCTAGAGGAGCGGCTTTAGAGGAGCGGCGCTTTAGAGGAGTGGCTTTAGGGAGGGCTTTAGGGGAGCGGCTTTAGAGGAGTGGCTTAGTAGGAGCGGCTTTAGAGGTGTGGCCTGTAGGGGGAGCGCTTTAGAGGAGTGGCTTTAGCAGGAGCGTGCTTAGAGGAAGTGGCTTTAAGGGGTGAGCAGGGCTTTAGAGGGAGCGGGCTTTAGAGGAGCGGCTTTAAGAGAGCGGCTTTAGAGGAGCGGCTCTTAGGGTGAGCGGCTTCTAGGGGGAGCGAGCTTCAGAGAGTTGGCCTTTAGAGCGAGCGGCTTTAGAGGAGTGGCCTTTAGGGGAGCAGGCCTTTTAGGGAGCGGCTTTAGGGGGCGAGCCGGCTCTGTAGGAGGGGCTTTAGGGACGGGAGCGAGCTTTCAGGGGGGGGAGCGGCTTTAGAAGAGCCGGCCTTTAGAGGAGCCGGCTTTAGAGGAGCGCTTTTAGAGGAGCGGCTTTTCTAGAGGAAGCGCTTTTAGAGGAGCGGGCTTAGGTGGGGAGCGGCTTTAGGGGAGCGGCTTATAGAGGAGTGGCTTATAGAGGAGCGGCTTAGGGTGAGCAGGCTTAGGGGGGAGCGGCTTTAGGGGGAGCGCTCCTAGAGGCAGTGGTTCTAGAGGAGCGGCTTCTAGAGGAGTGGCTTATAGGGCGGGCAGCGGCTTAGGGGGAGCGGTGGCCTTTTAGGGATGAGCGCTCTAGAGTGAGGGGCTTTCAGGGGGAGCGGCCTTTAGGGGGAGGCGGCTTTAAGAGAGGCTTCTAGAGGAGCCGGCTTAGAAGGAGCGGGCTTTAGAAGGAGGCGGCGTTACCTTAGAGAGCGAGCTTTAGGGGCGGCCTTATAGGGGAGCGGCTTTAGGAGGAGTGGCTTTAAGGGAGCGGCTTTAGGTGTGGAGCGGCTTCTAGGGTGAGCGGCTTTAGAGAGTGGCTTTAGATAGGAGCGGCTTTAGGGAGTGCTTAGGGGGAGCGGCTTTAGGGGGAGCGGCTTTTCAGGGGGAGCCGGCCTTAGAGGAGGGGCTTATTAGGGGAAGCGAGCTGTAAGTAAGAGCGGGCTCTTAGAGGATAGCGGCTTTAAGGAGCGGCTTTAGAGGGTGGCTTTAGGGGGGAGCGGCTTTAGGGGCGAGCGGCTTTTAGGGCCGGACGGCTTTAGAGGAGTGTCTTTTAGCGGGGAGCGGTTTAGAGGAAGTGGCTTTTAGGGGAAGCGGCTTTAGAGGAGGGCTTTAGGGGGAGCGGTTTAGGGGGAGCGGCTTTTGAGGAGCGGCTTTAGAGGAGTGGCTTTAGGGGGGAAGCGGCTTTTAGAGGAGTGGCTTTAGGAGGGAAGCAGCTTATAGGTGAGGAGCGGCTTTAGAGCCCGAGAGGCCTTTGAGGAGTGGCTTTAGAGGAGTGGCTAGGGGCGGCAGCGGCTTTAGAGGAGTGAGCTTAGAGGGAGCGGCTTTAGAGGCGAGCTTTAGAGGAGTGGCTTTTAGGGAATGGGAGCGGGCTTTAAGAGGAGTGGCTTTAGGGGCAGACGCGGGCTTCTAGGATCGGAGCGGCTTTAGAGGAGCCGGCTTTAGAGGAGTGGCTTTAGGGGGGAGCGCTTTAGGGGGACCTTTAAGGAGCGGCTTTAGAAGGAGTGGTGGCTTCATAGGCGGGAGCGGCTTTAGGGGAGCGGCTTTAAGAGGAGCAGGCTTTATCCACAGCTACAGAGATGCACACACGCGGGCTTTAGAGGGAGTGCTTAGAGGAGCGGCTTTAGGGAGGGCCCTTATTAGGGGTGGCTTTAGAGCCCCTGAACCATCAAAGCAACACACATAAACACAGTGAGGCCTGAATCGACAACCCGCTCTGTAGATGTGCCAGCGAGACGTCTACCGAGGGGTGCGATCGCGGAAAAACGCCGAGCCGGGAGGACGACTATTCGTGGAAGTTAGAGTCGACGGCTATTAGAGGAAGTGGGCTTTAGAGGAGCGCTTTAGGCGGCGATCCCCGTCGGGAGCGGCTTTGCAGGGGCACGGAAAGCAGCAAATATCACTCGCAAAAGCAGCCGAGTGGCCATTAGGAAAAGAGAAAAAAAGATGCGGCTTTGAACCAGGAATAAGCAAGAGCACTAATAATAAAGAAGCCAGAATGGCTAAACTTAGAAACTGAAGACGGCTTTACAGAGAAGTGGCATTCAGGGGGAGCGGACGTGAAGAGGAGTGGCCTTTTAGAGACCATCGGATTTAGAGGAGACGGCTTTAGGGGAGAGCGGCTTTAAGAGGAGCGAGCTTTAGAGGATATGGCTTTAGAGGAGTGGCTTTAGGGGGAAGCGGCTTCCCATTAATTTCATCCGTAGATGGGAGCGGCTTTAAGAGGAGTGGCTTTAGGGGAGCGGCCTTGAAGAGGAGCGGCTTTAGAGGGAATGGCTTTAGATGAGCGGCTTTAAAAGGAGGGAGGTGGCTTATAGGGGGCGGCTTGAAGAGGAGTGGCTTTAGAGGAATGGAATTAGAGGAGCGGCTTTAGGCGGGAGCGCTTTTAAGAGGAGGGCTTTAGAGGAGTGGCTTAGAGGAGTGGCTTTAGGGGGAGCGGCTTTAGAGGGAGCGCTTTAGAGGAGCGGCTTTCAAGAGGAGCGGTTTTAAAAGACGGAGCGCGCCTTCTAGAGGAGGGCTTTAGAGGAGTGCTTTAGGGAGTGGCTTGGGGGGAGGGCTTTAGGGGGAACGGGGCTTTAAGGGGAGGGGCTTCGTAGGCGTCTCTGTGAAGTCGTACCTCGTGTGTTGGACAGTTCTCCCTCCACCAGTGTCGCTGAACTCCGTCTGAAACCAAAACATTTGTTGAAACAGAACTCCTGGGCGTTTCAACACTATTATTTCATATATTCATTTATTATAATTATATATTTATATATATATATGTTCATATTCATATATTAATATATATATTTATATTGTTTCATTATATTCATTATTATTATATATTTATATATTTAAATTCAATATATCTCATATTATCAATATTTATAGAGTTCATTATATCATATATTATATAATTTATATATTCCAATATCATATATTATATATTTATATGTTCTAAAATATATTCAATATAATTTATATATTCATAATATTCATGTAGTCACATTGTCTAAACCCTCAGCTCTATATAGCCAGGATCTTACTTTGTGTCCCTGCCTCTGAGTGGGCGGGCTTTTGCAGCCACACCTCCTCAGGCTCCACCCCTTCTGCCCTCAATTTCTCCTTTTCCTGTGGAAGCCCCTCCCTCATTCCCGTAGTGACTCCGCCTCTTTTTTCTGTTGAAAAAACAGTTTTCACGTAAACCACAGAATGTTGACATACTTCAAATTTGACTGCTCTCTCTGCTCTCCTCTTCTCTTCTCTCTCTCTCTCCCTCCCTCCTCTTTCTCTTCCTCTCTCTCCTTTCTCTCTCTCTTTCTCTTTTTCTCTCTTTCTCACTCTCTCTCCTCCCTCTCCTCTTTCTCTCTTCTCTCTCTCTTCTCATCTTTCTCTTTCTCTCTCTCTCTTTCTTTTCTCTCTGTCTCTCTTCTCTTTCTTTCTCTTTCTTCTTCTCTCCTCTCTCCTCCCTCCACGTCTCTCTCTCT